>PVJX010038010.1:0-16589 GCA_004027295.1 Dolichotis patagonum
CTCTAGTTGATCTATCTCTTTGTGACAATGGGCTGTTAAGGTCCCCTGTAAAAATTGTGTTCTTTTTTTAAAATTTTATTTAAAAACAAAACAAAAGAAACAAAATAGAAAAAAGTGTAGCAATAAGAAAAATTACAAGAAAAAACAGAAAACAAAAAATACTAAGGAATCATTACTTGATAACTTACATACTGTCATCTTGGAACTAGATGTTCAGGTTAAAAAGTTAAAACAAGGTACACATTCAAGCAATGAGAATGTTAAAAATTCTGCTCCACAATCCAACAAAAACAGTAATATGGTCATTCATCTTACACACTTAAACAAACATGCAGTTATAGCCTTTAAACCACCCTCTTTTCCTCTCTTTTTTACACTAGCAATTACACAATTTATTACTTCTACAGTTCTTATTACTTTTTACACTAGAGATACAAACTGATATTTATAATATGGTTCTTATTTATTTCACTAAAGTGAATAGTTTCAAGTTGTCTCCATTTACCTATTAAGGCATCAAAATCATCCTTCTTCATACCTGAGTAATACTCTATTGCATAAAAATACCACATCTTTTTCATCCACTCAGTGGTTGATGGGAATCTTGGTTGTTTCCAAGATTTAGTTATTACAAATTGGGCCTGCTATAAACATGGGTGTTCATATATCACTGTGATATGAACTTTTTAGTTTCTCTGGGAAAATACCCAGTAGGGGAATAGCTGGGATGAATGGAGCTTCCAATCCTAGTCTTCTGAGAATTCTCCATACTGATTTCCATAGTGGTTACTCCAGTCTGCACTGTCACCTAAATGGAGCACTGTTCCTTTTTCCCGCAGCCGCACCAACATTTGTTATCCGTTGATTTCTTGATGGCAGCTATTCTTTCCGGACTGAGATGAAATCTCAGTGTTGTTTTAATTTGCATTTCTCAGATGACTAGTGATGGTGAATATTTCTTCATGTATTTATTTTCCATTTAAATATCTTCATATGAGAACTGTGTGTTCATCTCAGATGCCCATTTTTGGAGAGGGTCTTTGAATTGGGGGGGTTGATGTTTTTCAATTCTTTATATATTCTTGATATAAGTCCTTTGTCTGAGGGGTTGCTGGCTAGAAATGTTTACCATTATGTGTGTTTTCTTTTCACTGTGTTTCTGATTTCTTTTGAAGTGCAGAACCTTTTCAATATTATGAAATCCCAGCTTTTGATTCCCTGAAGTGTTTCCCATGCAGTTTGCATTTTGTTCATAAATTCTCTGCCCACCTCTATGTCTTCAAGTCTTCTACCTACCAGAACTTCCAGGAAATTTAGTGTTTCCGTTTTAATGATTAGGTGTTTGATCCATTTAGACTTTAGTTTTGTGCATGGTGATAAGCATGGATCTAGTTGCAGCCTTCTACATGTGGAAAGCCAATTATTCCATCACCATTTATTAAAGAGGCTATCCTTCCAGTGAACATTTTTAACCCCTTTGTCAAATATTAGGTGGCGAGTGTCTTTGTACTTGTACTTGCATCTTCTAATCTGTTCTATTCATGCTCAGGTCTATTTCTGTGCCAGTACCATGCTGATTTTATCCCTGTGGCTTTGTAGTACAGTTTCAAGTCAGGAATTGAGATGCCTCCTGCCCTGAATTGCCTGTTCTATTCTAGGTTTCTTCTGTTTCCAAATGAATTTTAGGAGTGTTTTCTCTAGATCTATGAGGTATGTTGATGGTATTTTGATTGGGATTGAATTAAATCTGTATAACAGTTTTGGGAATATTTCCATTTTTACAGTGTTGGTTCTTCCTAGCCAAGAGCGTGGTATATCCTTCGATTCTTTAATATCCTCTTCAATCTTGTTTTTTAGCTTAATTTGATTTTCAGCATACTGCTCTTTCACACTCTTAATTATGTTATTTTGTAAGTATTTCAATTTTTTAGATGTTGTTGTGAAGCGTGATTCTTCCATAACTTCTCTCCCAGTGAGTTTCTTGTTTGTGTACATGAATGCTATTGATTTTTTTTTGCATTGACTTTGTAGCCAGCTACACTTCTGAATTTGTTTATTACATCTAGTCTTCTTTTAATGGAGTTTTTTGGGTCTTCTCTAAAGAGTATCATGTCATCTGCAGATAGCGATAATTTAACTTCTTCCTTTATTATCTTTATGCTTTTTATTTCTCACTCCTGTCTGATTGCCCTGACTAGTTTTTCTAGAAGTATATTGAAAAGGAGTGGTGATAGTGGATATCCTTGTCTTGTTCTGATTTTAAAGTGAAAGCTTTTAGTTTTTGTTCATTTAGTATAATATTGGCTGTTGGTTTGTTATGGATGGCCTTTATAAGGTTGAGGTAGACAACGTGTATTACAAGTTTCAGAAGGTTTGTTTTTATCATGAATATGTGTTGGAACTTATCGAAAGCTTTTTCTGCATCTTTTCAGGTGATCATGTGGTTTTTGTTTTTGGCTCTGTTGATAATGGTGTATCACATTTATTGGTTTGCATATGTTAAACCATTCCTGCCTTCTTGGAATGAACCACACTTGGTCATGATGTTTAATCTTTTTGCTGATTTATTACATTCTATATGCTAGTATTTTATTGATAATCTTTGCATCAATGTTCATTAGTGAGATTGTCCTATAGTTCTCCTTTTTGGTTGTGTCTTTCTCTGCTTTTGGTATGAGAATTATGCTTGCCTCCAGGAATGATTTAGGGAGGACTGCTTTCTTTTCAATTTCATTGAAGAGTTTAAGGGTATTCACATCAAATCTTCTCTAAATTTGTTGTAGAATTCAGCCATGAATCCATCAGGACCTGAGTTTTTCTTTGTTGGTAAGTTATTTTTTAAATTTTCAATTTCAATAGCTGATATTGGATTATTCAAAATTGCAATATCTTGTTGGTTGAGTTTGGTAGTTCACATGTTTCTGGAAATCTGTCCAATTCCTCTGTGTTTTCTTCTCTATGTGAGTAGAGATTCTTAAAGTAGGTTTTCATGATCTTTTGAATTTCCATGTGATCTGTAGTAATTTCTGCCTTTTCAGTCCTTATTGCATGAATTTGGGTTTATTCTTTCTTTTTCTTTGTAAGGTTAGCTAGAGGTGTGTCAATTTTGTTGATTCACTCAGAAAACCAGCTTTTTGATTCATTAATTCTTTGTATTTTTTTTTAGTTTTGATTGCATTGATATCTGCTCTAATCTTTACTATTTCCTCTCTTCTATGAGCTTTGGGTTTAACTTGGTCTTCTTTTTCTAGAAACGAGATGAGGCATTAGGTTTTTTACTTGTGCTCATTCTATTTTCTTGATATGACTATTTGTTGCTATGTATTTCCCTCTTAATACTGCTTTCATTGTATCCCACAGATTGCAATAGGTTGTTTCTGGATTTTCATTAAATTGTAGGTATTGCTTTATTTCTTCCCTAATTTCATCTCTAGCCCACTGGTTGTTCAAATGGTTGTTGTTTAATTGCCATGTATTCATGCAAGTTTTGCAATTTCCTTTGCCATTAATTTCCAATTTCAGTGCACTATGGTCAGATAGTATGCATGGGATAATTTCAACATGCTTGCATTCACTTAAGAATGTTTTATGGGATAATATATGGTCTATTTTGGAGAATGTGTCATGTGCAGCTGAGAAGAATGTATTCTGTTGTGGTTGGTTGGAACATTCTGTAAACATCTACTAAGTCCAGTTGCTCTCAGGTCTGACTCAGTTCTATTTCTTCTTTGCTGACTTTTTGTCTAGTTGATTTATCTCTTTGTGACTATGGGCTTTTAAGGTCCTGTGGATTAATTGTATTTGGTTTTTCATATCCCTTAGTATATGTGTTATATAGTTGGGTGCTCCTGTATTTGGTTCATATATATTTATAATTGTTAGTGCTGCCTCTTGAATTTTTCCGTGTACAAGTGTGTAGTGACCTTCTTTGTCTCTTTGAATCATTTTAGGTTTGAAGTTCACATTGTCTGCAAATCGAATAGTTACCCCTGCTTTTTTCCAGGCTCCTGTTGCATTAAATACTGTTTTCCATCCTTTGGCTTTTAATCTATGAGTTTCCTTTTGGGTCAAATTTGTTTCTTGTATACAGTGTATTGTGGGATTATGTTTCTTGATCCATTCTGTCAACCTATTTCTTTTGATAGTTGAATTGAGGCCATTTACATTATGGATATCACTGATATATACTGGCTCAAGTTTGCCATGTTATGTTTCAATAGTTCACTTTCTGCTTTTCCCCCTTATTTAATTGCTTGTCCTACCTGGTGGTTTTTTTCTGCTGTTCTGGGGTTGTGATCATTTTTATCCCTGTCTAGTATGTCTTTCAACACTCTTTCTAGGGTTGGTTTGGTGGACATAAATTTATTCAGTTGTTCTTTGTCATGGAAGTATCATCATTCTCTGTTAAATTTGAATGAAAGTTTTGCTGTGTACATCACTCTGGGTTGGAAGTTGTTTTCTTTCAGGGCTTGAAATATCTCATTCCAATCACATCTTGACTTGAGGGTTTGTGCTGAATAGTCTGTTGTGATTCTAATGGGCTTTCCTCGATAGGTGACTTGTGTTTTTTCTCTAACAGCTTTTAGTATTCTGTTTTTATGTTGTATGTCTGAGATCTTAGTTATTATGTGTCTGGGTGTAGATTTATGTTGGTTGTGACTGTTTGACATTCTGTATGCCTCACTTATCTGCATATCAGATTTTTTTCCCCATGTTTGGGAAGTTTTCTCCTATTATTTCTATGAATATTTTACATATGTCATTTGTATTGACTCCAGCGTCTTCACTAATGCCTATTAATCTTATATTATTGCTCTTGGCATCACCTTGAAGCTTCTGGATTATCTTTTCATGCTGCTTTGTTATTTTTAAAAGTTCTATCCTTTCATGATCACTAATTGTGATCCTGTTCTCAAGGTATGAGATCCTATCCTCAGCTTCACTTAAACAGTTTTGTATGCTTTGGATTGAATTTTTTATTTCTTGGATGTCTCTTTCAGTTTGCTTCATGAATTCTGCTTGTTTTCTACATTGTTCCTTTAAGGTTTCAATCAGTTTCCCATGTTCCTGTACTTTTTTCTCTATTTCTTAATTAGCTGTGCTCAGCAACTCCTTTAGTAAGGTTGTTACTTCTATCTTTACCTGGGAGAGTACTTCTATTTTGATTTCCTCTATGGCCTCATGGAGTTATTTTTAAATTTAATTAGCTATATTTTCAGAGATTTCTGGTGTGTTACCTTTGGGGTCCTCTATTTCAGTGTCTCCTGTATTTGCACCTGTTGCACTGGATGTTTGAGGTTGCATTCTGCCTTTTTTTGGTCATTTACCTCTTTTGAGTAAGTGTTTGGTTCTTCAAACCCATTGGTGTGAACTGTTGGTAATGTGTATCTTGTTGTTCTACTGTAAGACTGATGTTTGTTCAGTTGCTGGGTCCCATAATGAATAGGTAGGCCAGTCACCTGACTCCCTGATGCAGCGCCTATTGGATGAGTCCTGTATTCTACCTGGGCTGACAAGCTTAGTAGTATTGATGCAGGTCAGCTTTTAGTTCCTGCTAGTACATTATTTTTGGGTTATTCCAGGTCATCAAACCTCCCTGTCCATAGTGTTTGTATTGGCTGAGGTCCTACTGTGTCCCTATTGTGCAACTGTGTGTCTCATAAGCCCTTTTGATTTTCTTCAAGTTGGAGGAGTCCTTTTAGACACACTCCTCATTCTGCCTGCTGTTTTCTGTATGTAGGAAGGGGTCACACTAACTCTTATCAGACTTACCAAGGTCTTACAGTTAGTTGGATGGAGCTTTACTACTGGCCCTATCTAACTACTGTACACCTCTATTTTAAGAGCATACTCACCACACTGACTGGAGCCAGATCTTGTTATGGTGAGGCAGTCACTTAATCTCCCTTCAAGGTAGCACAGATAATCTGCTGGAGACCAATGTTCCTCTGAGCTCCGAGTTCCAAGTATTCCTGGTGCATGCTGGGATTCTGCCACCACATCTGCCTGAGTGCGTGCAGTCAGGTTCCAGGGTGGGTTCCTGGCCAGCCAGCTGCCTGGGGTTCCCTGAGCAGTCTGGCTAGGCCTGCACGATGCCTCTGGTGTGCCTTGGGGTGTTTTCAGATGCAGGGTGTGGTCTTGCTGCCTATGCGCCAAGTTTGGAGTAGTCCTATACATGTTGGGGATCCTCCCACTGCTGGAACTTGTGAAACTATGGTCCAACATGGGTTCACTGCCAGCCAGCTTCTGGGGTTCACCAAGCAGTCTGGATAGGCCTGCACAATCTCTCTTGTGCACCTTGGGGTGTTTTCAGATGCAGGGTGTGGTCTTACTGCCTGGGCACCAAGTTTGGGGTAGTCTCATGTGCGTTGGGGATCCTCCCTCCACTGGAGCTCAAAAGCCATGACCCAGTGTCTTCCATCAGATTTAGTGTTTCTGTTTTAATAATTAGATCCTTGATCCATTTAGATTTTAGTTTAGTACATGGTGATAAGCATGGGTCTAGTTTTAGTCTTCTGCACATGGATAGCAAATTTTTCCAGCACCATTTGTTAAAGAGACTGTCATTCTTCCAGCAAGCATGTTTGGCCCCTTTATCAAAGATAAGGTGGTTGAGTGAGTTTGTGGTTGTGTTTGTATCTTCCAATCTATTCCATTTTTCTTCAGGTCTGTTTTTATTCCAGTACCATGTTCATTTTATTACAGTAGCATTGTAGTATAATTTCAAGTCAGGGATTGTGATGCCTCCTGCCTTGCCTTTGCTGCTTAGAATTGCCTTTGCTATTCTATGTCTCTTTTGGTTCCAGATAAATTTTAGGAGTGATTTCTCTAGATCTATGAGGTATGTTAGTGGTATTTTGATTGGGATTGCATTGAATCTGTATAATAATTTTTGGAGAATGGCCATTTTCACAATGTTTGTTCTTGCTATCCATGAACAAGGGATGTCTTTCCATTTTCTGATGTCCTCTTCGATTTCCTTTTTCAGGGTATTATAATTTGCCTGTATAGCACTTTTACTTCTTTCATGAGATTAATTCCTATGTATTTCCTTTTCTTTGGATGCTAGTGTGACGGGTGTGGATTCTCATTTCTCTCAGTATATTTTTGGTAGTGTATAGGAATGCTATTGATTTTTGAGTATTGACTTTGTATCCAGCTACATTGCTGAATTTATTTATTATATCTAGGAGTCTTTCAGTGGAGTTTTGGGGGTCTGTTATGTAAAGTATTGTGTCATCTGCAAATAATGATAATTTAACTTCCTGTTCTCCTATCTTTACTCCTTTTATTTCTCTCACTTCTCTGATTGTCTGGCTTGTATTTCCAGCACTATGTTGAATAGGAGCAGTGATAAGAGACATCCTTTTCTTGTGCCTGATTTTAAGATAAAGACTTTCCGGTTTTGGCCATTTAATATGATACTAGCTGTTGGTTTGTCATAGATGACCTTTATCATATTGAGGTAAAGACCATCTAATCCAATTCTCTGTAAGGTTCTTATCATGAATGAGTGTTGGGCCTTATCAAAAGCTTTTTCTGCATCTATAGAGATTATCATGTGGTTCTTACTTTTGGCTCTATTGATAAGGTGGATTATATTTATTGATTTACATATGTTTAGCCATCCATGCATTCCGGGCCAAACATGTTCACTGGAAGAAAGATAGCCTCTTTAGTAAGTAGTGCTGGAAAAACTAATTTCCCATATGCTTAAAACTAAAACTAGGCCCATGTCTATCATCAAACACTAAACTAAAGTCAAAGCGAACCAAAGATCTAAATATTAAAACAGAAACACGAAATCTGCTGGAAGACAACATATGTAGAAATCTCATGAAGAAAAATCAAAGTGCATGGAAATACTTTCCAGAATCAACAAATGGGATCTTGTCTTATTAAAAAGGTTTTGCATGTCACAAGAAATCTCAGAGTGAAAAGAAAACCCATGAATTGAGAAAGGATCTTACTCAATTGTCTCTTAGGCAAAATACTTTTGTCTACAACATAAGAATTATTAAATATCAGGCCACCAAAATTCAAAGACCAATCGAAAAATGGGTATGTGAGATGAATACACAATTCTCAGATGAGAGAAATAAAAATTGTAAATAAATACATGAAAAAATGTTCTGCATCACTGATTATAGCAGAAATGCAAATTAATACAACACTGAAACTGAGCTTATTTGAATCTGGTTTGTTACAGTGCTATCTTGTTTTGACTGATTTTATTCAAAACTGTTATGATTGATAGCATCAAGCCTAAGAGTATAGGCAACTACAATGAAGATGACAAGATTCGCTAAGATACCCACTTGATTATTGTCTGCTTTTGAAGTCTTATAATGTCTCCAATGCTTGGTTTTTATTAATGTTGTTATATACTGCTAAGACATCATGATAACCATTGTAGATCACCTTGTATTGTGGTTTTATATGACTTCTTGCTTCATGCTTTTCTAGGAATTGTTTTGTTTTGTCTTGCTTTGTTTTGTTTTTACCTCTAATACAGAAAGGATAGATATACCTGTAGAAACTCATGGACCTGTAGAGCTTATAAACAGCTTACAAGAATCAACTATATAACGCATGTTGAAATGAAAACTATTTTGAAGAAAAAGAGACACTACAGTACCCAGTGCTGATCCCAAAAAGTCATGATGTGAAATTCAGGAAAACTATCTTTCTTAGCTTGTTTTGTTTTGTTTACACAAATGAAGGTACGGACAGCTGTTTGGAAGAGAATGAGAGACACTATGACAGCCATTCTTGGCTTCCCTATTGTCTGGTCTTGAAGACCTGAAATGCCCTCCTCATCCTGCTTAGATCAGTTCCATACTATGTTGTTTCATATGAATTCCCTGTATATGACAATATGCACAACTATTTGGAAGAAGACAAGAGTCAATATGATAGAGTGTGAATATCTCCGATTGTCTATCTTTGAAATTTATGCAGACCCACTTTGTTCTGCTTTGTTGTGTTTAATTTTACCCTTTTGATATAATTGCATGTGTGTTTGAGTGTGTAAGATGATTAACCATATTGCTGTTGTTGCCAGATCATGGGGCAGAACTGTTAACAGTGTCACTGTTTGAATGTCTACTTTGCATGATTTAATTTTTTAATTCGAACAACAATTTCCAAGAAGTCAGTATGTATTTTGTCAAGTAATGATTTCTTAGTGTTTTTTCTTTCTTTCTTTCTTTCTTTCTTTCTTTCTTTCTTTCTTTCTTTCTTTTTTGGTTCTTTTCCTTTTTTCCTTGGAATTCTGTATTGTTACTACTCTTTATTCTGTTTTTTTTGTTTCTTTCTCTTTAAATAAAATTTTTTTAAAAAAGAAAACCTTAAAAACAAATCCTAGAGGCCTGTTTGGTACTGGGAACATTGCAGGAATCACAGCTGAGAGCTGGGATGCTCAGGAGAGCTAAGCTCCCCACCCCCCCGCAGGGAATATCATTGGCCCAGCAGCTGAGTGCTGGGCCTGTTCGGGACTGGAAACATCACAGTACAAGCAGCTGAAATCAGGGCCTGTTCTGGACTGAGAATATCCCAGGACTGGCAGCTGGGAACAAGTGCTGCTCAGGAGAGCTAGGCCCACACATTGCCCACAGGGAAGATTGCGTGGATGAGTAAGAGAGGGCCTGAGGTGCCTGGGTCAGCCGCTGCTGTGCCTGCCCCTCATCTAAGAACATCTTGCAAGTCTGCCATAGGTGTGAGTTGCCTGAGAAGACAGCTGCTGAATCACCCTTCCACTGGGAATATTGGACTGCAGTGGACTACCATGCTGGCTCAATGAGAGGCTCAGGAATGCCTCACACAAACAGAAGACTTCATCAGGCTCCAGCCAGTGTGGGGAGTTTGCCCCCAAAATAGAGGTCTGCAGTGGGTAAATAGGGACAAAACTGAAACTCCCTCCAAGTGTAAGACCTTGACTAACCTGGCAAGAGAGTAGGTAACCCTCTCCCCCACACAGAGAATATCAGACAGGTTGAGGAGTGTGCCAATATTGCCCTGCCCCAATTTAGAGGAAATTAAAAGAACTTAGGAAACCCCCAGTGACACAGTAGGGCCTCAGCTGACAAAAACATTGTACCCAGGGAGACCTGATAACCTGCCACAACCTGAAGATATAACAAAAGCAGGAACTGAGAGTTGCACTACATCAATACTTCTGGGCTAGTTAGCCCAGAAAGAATATAGGACTCACCCAACAGGAACAGTAGGAGGAATTCAGGAGACTAGATCTCCTCATCATGGTGGTACACAGCAATTTGACAAACATCAACCACACAGTAGAATCCTGAAACACACACTACAGAAACTTGTGACTGTTGGAATAGAAAGACCAGAAATTTACCCAAAAGATGAAAATGCCTAAACAAAAAGGCAAAATGCAATCCTGAACATCTAGTTCATCAGGGGCAAGTGCAGGCAGTAATGAAATAGAGGACCACAAAATTCATACACCAGAAATCTCTGAAAAGATAGAAAATTAAGGAAAGAAACAAATCCATGAGGCTATGGAAGAACTCAAATTGTAAATAATGTCTTATGTAAAGACAAAAGTAACAACTTTAGTAAATGAGTTGCTCAACATAGCTAGAGAAGAAATAGATAAGAAACTACAGGAGCATGGGAAATTGATTGAAACTTTGAATGAACAATGCAGAAAACAAGAAAAATCTATGAAACAAATTGAAAGAGATATGCAAGAAGCAAAACATTGTATTGAAAGTCTGCAAAGCCACTTAAATGAAGCTGAGGATAGAATCTGGGACCTTGATGACAGGATTGCAGATAGTGATCTTGAAAGGGTAGAACGTATAAAAACAACAAAGCAGCATGAAATGACAATCCAACAGCTACAAGACAATGCCAGCAGAAACAATGTTAGAGTAATAGGCATTAGTGAGGAGGCAGGAGACAGTGGGAAGGATATAGCTAACCTGTTCACAGAAATAATGGCAGAAAATTTCACAAACATGAGGGGGAAATCAGACATACAAATAAGTGAGGCATATAGAATGCCACACAGTCATAACCAACATAAACCTACACTCAGACATACAATAATTAAGATTACATATACAGCATAAAGACATAATACTAAAAGCTCTTAGAGAAAAGACACAACTCACCAACCAAGGAAAGTCTACTAGAATCACAGTAGACTTCTCAGCGCAAACCTTCCAGTTAAGATGAGCTTGGAGTGAAGTATTTGAGTCTCTAAAACAAAACTTTCAATCCAGAAAGACGTACCCAGCAAAATTCTCTTTCAAATTTAATGGAGAAACAAGATACTTCCATGAAAAAGAACAACTAAAGAAATTCATATCCACAAAACCAACCTCAGAAGGAGCACTGAAGGACATCTTAGGTAGAGATAAAAATGACCACAATCTCCAGAACAGCAACAGAATGAAATCACCAGGCTGGACAAAAAAATAAACAGGAGAGAAAAGCAGGAAACTAACAACAGTAACACAACATGGCAAAGTCAAGCCAGTACATATCAGTGATATCCATAGATGTAAATGGGCTCACTTCACATATCAAAAGAAACAGGTTGACAGAATCGATCAAGAAACAGGATCCCAAAATATGCTGTATACAAGAAACACATCTGACTCAAAAAGAAACTCATAGATTAAAAGACAATGATGTAAAACAGCATTCCATGCAAAAGGAACCCAGAAAAAAGCAGACAATGTGAACTTCAAACCTAACATGATTAAAAGAAACAAAGGTCACTACATACTTGTAAGTGGAAAAATTGAAGACAAAGAACTAATGATTATAAATATATATGCACCAAACACAGGAGCACCCAACTATATAAGACAGATACTAAAGGACATGAAAAATCAAATACACAAGAACACAATTATTACAGGTGACCTTAACAGCCCACTGTCACAAAGAGATAGATTAACTAGACAAAAAAATCAGCAAACAAATAATAGAACTGAATCATACCTGTGACAAATTGAACTTAGTAGATGTTTACAGAGTGTTCTATCCAACCACATCAGAATACACATTCTTCTCAGCTATCCAAGGGACATTCTCCAAAATAGACCATATATTATCCCATAAAACATTCTTAAGTAAATGCAAAGGTATTGAAATTATCCCATGCATACTATCTGATCCATAGCACACTGAAACTGGAAATTAATGGCAAAAGAAATTGCAAAACTGGCATAAATACATGGAAATTAAATAACAACCTTTTGAACAACCAGTGGGCTAAAAATGAAATTAAAGAAGAAATAATGCAATACCTAAAATTCAATGAAAATGAAGATACAACATACTGTAATCTGTGGGATGCAATGAAAGTGGTCTAGAGGGGAAATATATAGCAATAAATGGTAATATCAAGAAAACAAAATGAGAACAAATAAACAATCTAATGTTTCATCTGAAGCTTCTAGAAAAAGGACAAGTTAAATCTAAAGCTTCTATAAGAGAGGCAATTGTAAAGATTCGAGCAGAAATGAATGCAATTGAAACTAAAAAAAATACAAAGAATTAATGAATCAAAAACCTGGTTTTTTGAGAGAATAAACAAAATTGACAACCCTCTGGTTAACCCTATAAAGAAAATAAAGAAAAAACCCAAATTCATGCAATAAGGACCCACAAAGGGAAAATTACTACAGATCCCATGGAAATTCAAAAGGTGCTTTTGAGTCGAACCTACTTTGAGAATCTCTACTCACATAGAGAGGAAAACACAGAGGAAATGGACAGATTTCTAGTGACATATGAACTACCAAAGCTCAACCAAGAAGACATAGGAATTTTGAATAACCAAAATCACCTATTGAAATTGAAAAGGTAATAAAAAACTTACTAACAAAGAAAAGCCCAGATCCTGATGGATTCACAGCTGAATTCTACAAAGAATTTAGAGAAGATTTGATGCCAATACTCCTTAAACTCTTCAATGAAATTGAAAAGAAAGCAGTCCTCCCTAAATCATTCCTCGAGGCAAGCATAATTCTCATACCAAAACCAGAGAAAGACACAATCAAAAAGGAGAACTATAGGCTAATCTCATGAGTGAACATAGATGTAAATGTTCTCAATAAAATACTAGCAAATAGAATGCAGCAAATCATGAAGATGATTATACATCATGACCAAGTGGGGTTCATTCCAGGAATGCAGGGATGGTTTAACATAAGCAAATCAATAAATGTAATACACCACATCAACAGTCAAAAACAAAAACCACATGATCATCTCAATAGATGCAGAAAAACCTATTGATAAGGTCCAACACATGCTCATGATAAAAACCCTTCAGAAACTAGGAATACATGGTGTCTACCTCAACCTTATAGAGGCCATCTATGACAAACTAACAGATAATATTTTACTAAATGGACAACAACTGAAAGGCTCACTTTAAAATTAGGAAAAAGACAAGGATGTCCACTATCACCACTCCCTTTCAATATACTTCTGGAAACACTAGCCAGGGCAATCAGACAAGATAAAGAAATAAAAGGAATAAAGATAGGAAAGGAAGACGTTAAATTATCACCATTTGCAGATGATATAATACTTTATATAGAAGAACCCAAAACTCCATTAAAAGATGCCTAGAGGAAATAAACAAATTGAGCAGTGTAGCTGGCTACAAAGTCCATGCTCAAAAATTCATGGCATTCCTGTGCACAAACAAGAAACTAACCAAGAGAGAAATTATGGAAATATTGCCTTTCACAATAACTTCTAAAAAAATGAAATACTTAGGAATAAACCTAACTAAAAATGTAAAAGACCTATATACTGAAAATTATACTATGTTTTAAAAAAGGAGATTGAAGAGGATATCAGAAAATGGAAAGATGTTCCATGCTCTTGCCTAGGAAGAACCAACATCATGAAAATGGCCATACTCCCCAAACTGTTATACATATTTAATGCAATCCCAATCAAAATACCATTGACATACCTCATAGAACTAGAGAAAACATATGTAAAATTCATTTGGAAACAGAAGAAACCTAGAATAGCAAAGGCAATTCTGGGCAGTTAAGGCAAGGCAGGAGGCATCTCAATTCCTGACTTGAAACTGTACTACAAAGCCACAGTGATAAATTCAACATGATACTGGCAAAGAAATAGACCTGAGGATAAATGGTACAAATGAGAAGATGCAAATATAGGTACAAAGACACTCAGCCACCTGATATTTGACAAAGGGGCTAAACATGTTCACTGGAGAAAGGATAGCCTCTTTAATAAATGGTGTTGGAGGAATTGGCTCTCCACATGCAGAAGACTGAAACTAGATCCATGCCTATCAACATGCACAAAATTAAAGTCTAAATGGATCAAAGACCTAAACATTGAAATAGAAACACTAAATCTACTAGAAGATAAGGTAGATAGAAATCTTAGAGACATAGGGGTAGGCAGAGATTTCATGAACAAAATGCAAACTGCACGGGAAACACTTCAGAGAATCAACAACTGGGATCTCATATTATTGAAAAGTACTGCACTTCAAAAGAAATCAGCATCAGAGTGAAAAGAAAACCCACAGAATGGGAAAGAATTTTAACCAGTAACTCCTCAGACAAAGGACTTATATCAAGAATATATAAAGAATTGAAAAACATCAACCCCCTTAAATTCAAAGACCCTCTCCAAATATTGGCAGCTGAGATGAGCACACAGTTCTCAGATGAAGATATACAAATGGCAACAAATACATGAAGAAATGTTCACCATCACTGGTCATTCGAGAAATGCAAATTAAAACAATATTGAGATATCATTTCACACTGGAAAAAATAGCTGCCATCATGAAATCAACTCATAAGAAATGTTGGCGAGGCTGCGGGGATAAAGGAACACTGCTTCACTATTGGTGTGAGTGCAGACTGGTGTAGCCACTATGGAAATCAATATGGAGAATTCTCAGAAGACCACTAGTGGAAGCTCCATTCAACCCAGCTATTCTCCTCCTGGGTATTTTCCCAGAAAAACTGCAAAATTCATATCCCAGTGATATATGTGCGTCTATGTTTATAGCAGCCCAATTTGTGATACCTTAATCTTGGAAACAACCAAGATTTCCATCAAATGCAGAGTGGATAAAAAAGATGTGGTATTTTTACACAATGCAGTACTACTCAGCTATAAAAAAGGATTATCTTGAGGCCTTCATATGGAAATGGAGTCAACTTGAGACCATCCTCATTAGTGAAATAAATAAGAGTCATATTTATAAACATCACATTGTTTCTCTAGTGTAAAAGTAATAAAAAAATGTAGGAGTAATAAAACCCAAAATGTGTAACTGCACTGTAAAAGAGAGGGAAAAAAGTGCTCCAAAGATATAATTGCACATATGTTTAAGTGTGTAAGATGAATGACCATACTACTGATTTTGTTAGCTGGTTGAGCAGAACTGTTAACAGTCTCATTGTTTGAATGTCTACTTTGTATGCTTTAATTTTGTAACTTGAACAACTATTTCTAATGATAAGAATATGTAATGTATCAAGTGGCGATTTCTGTTTTTGTTTGTTTGTTGTTGTTGTTGTTGTTGTTGTTGTTTTGGGATTTTTTGTCTGTTTGTCTGTTTGGTTTTGGTTCTTTTATTTTTTCCCTTTTGAATTCTGTATTGTTGCTACCATTTTTCTGTTTTGTCTGGTTGCTTTTTTTTCTCTTTAAATAAAATTTTAAAAAATCCTAGAGAGGCTGTGAGAGAAAAGGAACACTTTTGCACTGTTGATTGTATTGTAGACTTGTGCAACCTCTGTGGAAATCAATCTGGAATTTTCTCAACAACTAGGATAGGAGGTCCCACTTGATCCATGCTTCTTGGTATATTCATAGAAGAATTGAAATATTATATCACAGTGATATACGTGCACCCATATTTGTAGCAGCACAGTTTGTAATAGTCAATATTGAAAATAACCCAAATGGCCATCAACTGGAAAATAGGTAAAAAAGATGTGCTATTTTTGTACAATAGAGTACTACTCAGCCACACACAATGATCACAATGAGACTTTTATAAGTAAGTGGATGCGACTTGAGACCATATTCATAAGGGAAATAAATCAAATTCACATGTAAAAATATTGTATTGTCTCCCTAGTGTAAAGAACTGACAGAGTAAATAAGATAGAAATTTTCAATAAATATTGTGAAAGGTATTTATTTTCAATAAATATTTTGAAAAGGTAAGAAATTGCTCAAAGGGGAAAAATAACTCAGGGAAAAGGAGAAAAGTAGGAAGGGAAAAGAAAAAAAGATATAAATTTTTATATATACACTTAAGATACCTAAGATAATTGCACTAGTAATTCTATTAGTTCTTGGAACAAAACAGTTAACATTCATAGTATTAGATCATTTTTTCATGTCTATATCAAGTAATCTGAGTAGTATCTGTCAAAATGACTATGAAACAAAAGCAACCTTTTTTATGTTCCTACCACCTTGTTTTGAAAGCCTACATTGCATTGTTTGGTGTTGTTATTGTTATTTATTTGTCGCTTTTGTTTCTTGTTTTCCTTGTATTTTTTGTTTATTTTGTTCTCTCTAAT
>PVJX010038011.1:0-16572 GCA_004027295.1 Dolichotis patagonum
CCTTCTTCATATTTGAAAGCAGAAGAAAAATGGAGATAATGAATAAATCATGAACTGTGAGAAAAGAAAAAGAAATGGGGTCGGACTGGCAAAGGCAGAGGCAGGGAAAGGCGCTGGTAGCGGGAAGAGGGGCCAGGGAGGGGGTGGCCGGCCACCTCGGGGCCAGAGGAAGGCAGGGGCACCAGCAGCGGTGACCTGCACTGTTGAGGGCTCAGGGTGCCAGGGAGGCCGAGAGGAGGACATTTCATCCCCGCATATTCCAACCCACGTCTGCCACGACTGCCGGGCACACTGACGTCTATAAAAACAGTGGTTTCTAGAGATTATCACACCTACTCTATTTCCAAATGGAGAAACTGAGGCACTAAGAGGCCGAGCCACTTGCCCAAAGTCACCCCGTCAGTGTGTGGCAGAGCTCAGCGGAAGTCGGTGAGACCTCTCACCCCTGCCTTCCAATCGGGCCCTGGGTGGGGGGCGCCTCTCTTCTCATTTCCCTTTGCTCAGTTTCCCTGAGTTGCGCGGAGCTGACGCTGGCAGAAGGACCAGCAGTTCAGCTCCGACCTCCGTGGTCCCAGTGCTCACAGCTGCCTCAGCTTTTCCTGCCCCGTCCCCACCCCGTGGTGAAACTCCGGTGATGGTGACAGTCACGGCGTGGGATTCAGCCACAGGCCGGGCCTTCTGCCCAGCCCCCTCCCCGCTCTAAGGCTACACTCTGGAAGTCACAGAGGGAGACTGCCTGGTCCTGTCTATCTTCCTCCCCTCAAAAAGTGAGAACAAGGCAGCGTCCAGGGGCAGGTGACATGCATGGGCCAGCGTCCTGGGACATGAGCTGTTTTCCTGCCTCCCAGATGCTGCTGGTCCGTGCTGACCCCGGGGAGAACCCCTGGACCTCTCAGTCAGAAGGCCTCACATTAGACCCAGGCCTGCCTCTCCCAGGAGGGCCTGAATTGCCCTGCTAGTCTGCTCACCTTGTTACTTTACAGTCTGCCAGCTGTGCAAAGCACAGGTTGTGTGCGAGTATGCACACCTGTGAGCACACGTGCGTACACATTCTTGCACGCTGTTGTGCTCCACATAGGCCTCGTGCTTCCTGGCTGCACGGGAGCCTGACCAAGAGCTGCCTCTGCTGCCCACTGTGTGACAGAAGCAGCTGCCCGGCGTCAGGCCAAACGTGATGACCAAAGTTCCGTGGAGTCACTGTCCATTCCGCCTTCAGTGTCCCTGTTTGCGTGGTCAGGAAGGTAGGCCCGTCTCTGCGAGGTCCCCCGGGGTACACACTTTAGCTCCGAGCAGCAACACAGCTGTACCCATCCCAGATCCTCCCCCCAGCCCCAGTCCCAGCCCCAGCTGTACACTGGGCAATTGAGAATTCAATAAATATTTAGCTGACTGATGTAAGCACAACATAAAAGTCACCGAAAGGGACGTTAAGCTTCTGAGAAACACTGGAACCATCCACGGTATCTGTCTCTTGTGAATTCACTCAGAGGGCAGTGAGCATAAATAAAGCAGGCAGCCGATTTTTTTTTCTCTTTAAAGTCAAAGACCCATAAATCATGCATGTGCAAATTCATTTCATAATTAACATCACTGGGTATATGTCTGTGAAAGTCGTGCTTCAGCTGGGTGAGATGTTCTGCTAATTAAAGGCTTATTTTGTGACGGGAATCATTTTGTGGAAGCTACTGTGTTCGCACTAGTTTAGATTTTTTTTTTAATGACCCACAGGCTCTGCAAAGTGAGTCAACTGATAGCGCGCAGCCGCTCACGGCTTATTAGACAGCAACACGGTGCACGCCCCAGAGCTCCCATTTTCCAACCCAGCCAGTGGCAAGTGTGTTCTTGAGGTCACAAAGAACACACGCAGAGAGGGCTGCAGAGCAGAAGGGGGCCAGTGGGCAGCGGAAATGACCGGGTGAGGAGAGGGAGCCAGGTCTGCCCAGAGCTGCCCGGCAGCCAGTAGAACCCAGAGTGAGAACACCAAGCCTCTATCACCATCACCCCCCGAGCTTCCATCCACTCTCCAGCCAAGTCCTACACACACGCCACACACGCCCATTGGCCCCAGTTGTCCTGGGAGGGGGCCCCGGATGTGGCCTGCCAGCTTACCTCGCCAGGAAGGCGGGCCCAGTAGGTAAGCTGCTCACCGCTTTGCTGAGCACCCCCTGGAAGCAAGAAAATTGGAAAGAGACAGCTAGGATGGAGTCTTAACTATTTTAATAATGTTCGGGACCATGGCTGTTGCTGGGAGATTAGCAGGGAAATGTAACGGTGTGTAATTTTTCCTAAGAATTCCATTAACAAAATCGAATGGGCAGGCAGAGGTGGGGGGGTGGTTCTGGAGGCTTCTGTGGGAGGTGTTTCTAAGTGCCAACTCCCAACAAAGCACTGGGATGTGAGGTCCAGTCTCCTGGGACCTGCTCTTGTCTTTCTCAGCCCTGAGGGGAGGCAAGGCGGGTAAAGATGGCACAGAGACCTGAGTTCCGACCTCTAGCCCGGCCTTTCCTCACTACAGGGTCTTCTACAAGCCTCAGCTACCAGGCCCCGGCTTCCTTCCTTCAGTGAGGGGTGACCACAACCCCGCAGGGCTGCCCTGAGGGTCTGATGTGACAGGCTATAGTGGCCAGCACAGCACCTGTGCAGAGCAGCCCTGTAGAAATTGCCAGTCATGGGTCACCTCTTCAAATGTCCGCTTCTGGGCCCATCCAGACTCATAGTATTTCCTCCTCTTGCCTTAGTTTTTACAACTTCAGCAAACCCTGTGCAAGATGGGCCAGAGCCAGGTGCCAAGGTCAAAGCCAGAGAAAGGAAGATACAGTCTCAGTCCTCCAGGTCCTTGGAGCTGGGTGGCCTAATACAGACGTCCACTTCCCTTCAGCTAGGCTACAGATTTAGGGTGCTGGATACGGAGCATGACCTGGACCACTAATACATGGACCTAGCTCAAAGGCCTGGGAAAAAGGGACTGATGTGCCCATTTCACATATGGGGAAACTGAGGCTGGGTGTTATGATTTATATATAGAAGTCCCCACCACCACCAAAGTGCTATGTGCTAATAGGCAGGGCTTTGGAAAGGTGACTGGATGAGGGTCTGTAGCTGACTTGGTGTCAGGAGTGGGGCCTGGTCAGAAGAGGCGGGCCACAGGCAGTGTGCCCTTTAGGAGCAAAGGCCTAGTCCCCCCTCCCAGCACCTCCCGCCACATGTGCAGCTTCCTGTGCCCCGTGCCGGGACCAGCACTCTTCTGCCTCGATGCCAGCCTCCTGGAGAAGAAGCTCAAGCCAAAATAAACCTCGCCTTCCTTAAGTTGTGGACCTTGGGTGTTTCATCCCAGCAAGGAGGAAAGTGAGAAAGACAGAGAGATTGCTATTTGCCTGAGGTCACAGCCCCAGTCAGAAGCAGAGCTGAAAACAGTGGAGCATTTGAAACTCCACACTTTTCCTCCAATAGTCCTTAATTGTTATGCGTCTCCTTCCTCCAGGTTCGCTAATTTTCTTTTAATTTTGTATTGGGTTTGGTCTTATACCATTAGTTAGACACAAAGTTCCCTGAAGGTTCCCTCCTGCGTTCTCTCTGCCTTCACAGTAGGTGCTCCAGGGACACCTGTAGGACCAGGTGGACAGTGACCCTCAGGGTGACACTGGCTCCTCAAAACATCCAGCCTTGCTTAGAGTTGTCCCTGTCCCTCATCCTGCAGTTAACACACACACGCACACACACACACACCCGAACACACACTGCTGGCAAAATCTAATAACAACCAGTTTAAAAACATACTAAAAACAGAAAATTTATGTAGCATGACCCAAATTGAATTATACATTACAGCACTATAATTGATTTTTTTAGAAGAGAGATTAAATTTATTTTATGCCTCACTAACTAACAGCTAGATTTACCTAATTGCTTGGAGTGCAGAGTTACTATGATTCATTAAACTCCATCCATGCTTGGGTACCCGCGCACTGAGTAAAGCTTCCTGCTCGCAGCAATTAACGAGGAGAAACCAGGCCGCTCCAGTAATTGCCGAGAACAATGCCGCCCCAAGTTTGCTTCGGGTGTTTTATTAAGTTCTCTGCGCACCCTGCAGATATGGCGCCTTCTGCTAAAACTGCTCCAACAAACTGGAGGCAACTAATTCTCATTCTCTCCCTCTCTCTCTCTCTCTCTCATTCTGCTGTGCTTTGGGAGGGAAAGACGGGGAGAAAAGGGGAAAAGGATCAAATAGAAGCCTCATCTTGATTTAATTACATCAATCATAATAGTTCTTTAAAAAAAATCTCGCCTGCATCTGACAGCCAGCAGGGGAAGTCAGCCTGGCTGACAAAGAGTGAGTTTGGGTAGACCAGAAACATTCTGTAATTATATACACATTATCAAAAAGGTAGCAATTTAGGAGAACGGGAAAAAATATGCTAATTTTGATAACAAGGGAAAATTATAACTCTTGGAACCAATTATTTATTAATTATTATTAATGCTAAAGAACATTTCCAAGTGGCATGTGTTCAAATAACAAGTGTGATTTCCCTACTCCGTGCCCGTGCCCGTCTGAATGTGTCTACAGGTCCACAGTGGGATTTTTCCCAGGCGTCCTCAGGACCAGGGAGACGAGTGTTCCGACTGCTCTGCCTGTGATACTGGGTACATTGTTCATCTCTATCATTTTTTCCGTCTCAGGCTTTCAAAGTTACGAAAGCAGAGAAAGAAATGCTCTGTATCGCCTCCCAACTCTCTAGGGTTTCTGTGACCTGTATTTTGGGGTTGGAGCAACTCACTTTGCTCTTGGAGAGGTATTTAAGAATATAGAAGTGTCACCCTATCTTCCAGAAGTGGCCAACAGACTGGGGCAGGCAAGATAAATTGGACATCAGCTATGATAGCCATCTTCCTCCTCTCTGAGAGCCCCCAGGGTAGGAACCTGGGCATCGCACAGCCCTGCCAAAGCTGATTGGGCCAGGGATGGACACGTGACCCCGCGGAACCAATCACAGTCTGTCTTCTAGGAATCTGGGTCGGAAATGACATACTGGGTAAGCAGCCATGTCCCACCATTTCCCACCATGTCTAGCCTATATGGTGCAACCACCGGAGGATGCAAAGACCCTATCTGAGGGTCCCCAAGGATGCTCATAGCACAGGGGACCTCGAACTGGTCAGGGACAGACTTGAGGGCCAGTGCTGATGCCTGGATAAGCAGGGTACAAAAGCCCTGCTGGGAGCAGCGGATCTGAGACCCTGCCTGGTGCTTCTTTCCTACCATCTATTGGTCGGCACTTTCTTTCTGTAGGCATCAGTTTCCACATTTGCAGATGGAAAGAGGAAGTCAAGAAGCATCGGGCCTGGTTCTGGAACAGTTCAGTGATACGGACTTCCTGAGCTGGGCACTGAGAGCCCTTTCCGGTTTGGAGAGGAGAGGAGGTCTTCTGTCTCTGCTCCCAGCCTGTGGTTCTCCCACTCAGCCACATGGACACCAAATCACCCTTTTCCCTCCCCAGTGGCCCGCATCTGGTATTGAGGACAGAGTGTCGGTCAGGTTTGGAGCAGCAGGAGAGCCAGGTCCACGCAAACAGAGCTCTCCGGCCTTGGCCTCAGGCCTGTCCCTAGCTCTGCTCTCTGGTGAGGAGTGTGCCCGCTGCTTCCTGAGGCTAGAGCCATGCCTGTCCTGTCCAGTGACAGTATTTCGACAAGTCCTCCTAATGGAAGGGCAGGCAGCCTCTGCAGGGTCCCCGTTTGACTTGCTGTGACAATCTGCTCCACACCATAGCCCTACCTCCTGGGAAGTCCCTCAATACCCACATTGCAGCCACGCTGAGGACAAGACTGCCAGCTGGACCCTCCAGCCAGCATGGCATGCTCCAAGCAGGCCATTCAGGACAGGCTATGGACATGCAGGGGGAACCTGCCAGGTCAGCATCTCTTGAGGGCCCGGGTTTACCCCACAGCCGAGACACAGGCCAGCAGAATGCACACTTACCCTGCCACCCATCTAATCAGGGAAACACCTCTGCTCTCCACCAGCTCAGATACCCAGAATCAGCAGGGTTCTGGGTTTTACTATAAGTGACCCAAAACTTAGAGTGAGACTCTAACTAATTCCAACCTGGAGTTTCTTAATCTTTCTCAGAAGGTGGGGGGGTCCTTTCCCCACATCCTGGGTCTCCAGGGGTTTTTGCCTCCTTCCCCTTCCTCTCCCTCTCCCTCTCTCTTCCTTTTTCTTCTTCCTCCTCATCCTGCTCCTCTTTCCTCTCTGTCTCTCTCTCTCTCTCTCTCTCTCTCTCCTTCCCTCTCATACTGTGGACTGAACTCAGAGCCTTTATACTGAGCTGTATCTCCAACTCTTTTTCATTTTGAGATAAGGCCTTACTAAATTATTAAGTTGCCCAGGCAGGGTTCAAACTCATGAACCTTTGAGAAAAAGGAACATTCTAGAAATTCCTTCCATCTTGTCTAGCATGTCCCTGAGCTAGGATCCAGGGCAAAATGTCAGAGCAGAGGGGCCCAAACAATACAGAGAAGACCATGACAGCTTCCATCAGTGTTGAGCTTGCCTGTCCCTCAGGCCGTCTAGCATTTAGCTTTGCCCCCTTTGAAGCAGGTGTGACTCCTCTCCCAGAGCTGCCTATGTGAGGCTGGCCCAGCTGCTCTGGTGTTGACCCCATGGGCTTCCCTTACCTCTGCTACCGCTGTAGCAGCAAACATGTGGGCCCAGGGAACCGGAAATGGTGCAATTGACTCCTGGTTTCAATGCAAAATCATCAGGAAGCAAAGGCTTTTGTGCTACTGCACACCTGGGAAGGTGTCTGAATGGGGAGTTCTCTATGCGAAATCAAACCTCTAGCATCGTGGGCAGAGTCGCTGGTGCCTTAAACAAACCCGAATCACCGCTGAAAGGAGAGAATTTAAGACATAAATCCCACATTTCCTGCTCGCAGGATTGGCATCATTGAAATCCACTCGCTCTCAAAGAGGAGACCACTAAGACTCGAAGTAACATTTAAAGAAAGTCTCAGGAATCTCTTCATTTTGTCCTTTAGTCCTCAGTGAAGTCACGCTAAGAAAGATGTCTAAATTGGCCTTATTTATATCTTTCTAAAGGCTCTGCTCCACGGTTCCGCAGAAGCTCCAACCTCATAAGCAATAGTTTGGGGAAAAGCTTGGGGAGGTCGTTGATGACTGCCCAGAAACTTGGGGGCATCTTTTGATTGGGAAAGCACAGAGAGGGCACGAAATGAGTAGCTATCAATAGAGGTTTTATCAAACTTTTGCTAGCTAATGAATGCCTTGATGGGAACAGCTTTGAGTGCGGATGCCACATAATGCTAACGTAATCTGGGTTTCTGTGGCTTTCGAGGAAGAAAGAAAGGAGGTCCTGCATGAGCCATCAATCACTCTGTCTTTAGCCAAACTTCATTTAAAATTTCACCATGTTCTCTAAGCTGCGCCAAGGGACCGTGTCATGTGCTTCAGTGAGTCACTTGTAACCAAATCTGAAACAAGCCGAGGACCCAGGCTTCCTTCCTCTTATTTGGACTCTGAGTTTCTGGTTACCCATGATTCAGAGGCACGCTGGAGCCTGATAAAATTATAATGGCAGAGGCTGGTCGTCAGGTGCTGATTGCATGCCTGGCAGCATTCTAAAGGCTTGGGGATGTACAGGTATCTAGCGCTTCTTTATGAAAGGGGAAACTGAGGCTCAGAGAGATGAGGCAGCTTGCCCACGATGGTCCAAATGGGCAAAATGGAGCTCCACACCCTCTCCTGCTTGATGGAGTCTATGGTCTGTACCAGGGGTGGTGACCCATGGCACACGTGTTGCAGTCAGCTGTTCGTGATCACGGAATGCTCTGGAAGGTTTTCCAGCGCTGGTCTAGACTCTTCATCCCTGAGCCCAGAGCCAACCAAGTCAGTCCTGATGGCCCTCCCTGAGAACCTACCTCCCTCTCTGCCCCTGCCCGCCCTTGGGAGCCATGCTCTGGGCACACACATGGGGCTCTGCCCTGAACGCCACTAATGTCACACCCCTGGCCTGGGTGTGGCATCTCGGTGCAGTCAGGAATATCAACCACTCAGCTCAACAACTATGTGGGGAAAACTACCCAGGCAACTGGTTGGCGTTAGCGCTGGGGTTGATGTGTGATTGCAGAATCCAACAGCCTGTTCTTTCCTTCCTTTCTATTGAGAAAGAGGATTTACTTTACGACCTTAACGTTTGATGGAGGGTGAGATGGAAACCAACAGGTGGAGATGCCCCTCTGGGCTTCCAAGATCAGGGATACATCACATATGAATCTGGGTAAGGAGAAGTAAATTAACAGTGGCTGGTCATGGGTGTCCCTGCACACACAGTACACACCCTTCCAGGAAGCAGTAATGGAACTTTAAATAGAACATGGGCTATTAAAGAATGGTGCATTTATCTTTCTACCTTCTTTTCTTCCTTCCTTCCTCCCTTCTTTACTTCCTTTCTTTCATCCTTTCTGGGTCTTATTCTAAGTATTAAGATGTGGAGGCCTTTGGGAGATGATTAGATAATGTGGGTGGAGCCTCTATAAAGGAGATTAGTGCCCTTATAAAAGCAGCCCTATGGGATCCTCACCCATAAACCTTAGAGGCCATAGCATGAGGATTTCATCCCTGAGTCAGAAGTCAGCCCTTGCCAATCACCAAATCCACCTTGACCTTCGACTTCTAGCTTCCAGAATTATAAGGAAGAAATTTCTGTTATTTTTGTTTTTAATTTTAAAGGGGGTAATATCTAACACAACAAAACAACAAAACGGGACATAAGAAAGTATAAGTCTCAAACTAGATAACCAGAGATCTTCACTATCTGTCATATTGTCTCTTGTTTTCTTCCAAATGGTTGTCCATATCTTTGTATACGGAGAGTTCATACAAAACAACATAGCCAGTCTTTCACAGGATATCCAGTTCACTGGATCCCACTTGCTGGGGGGGGGGCACGACATGGAACAGGGGACAGGGGACATGAGATGTTTAATTCTCAGCCCATGCGCTGGCAGGCTCACAGCCACTCACCAGAGAGGGGAGGAGCTCCTTGTTCTCCCGGCACCCCAGGTCGCCGCATGGTTCAGGTCCCGAGACACCAGGATCTCTCTCCTGTGGGAATTTCTGTTATTTTTAAGTTACCCCATTTACAGCATTTGTTATAGCAGTGCAAACACTTTAAGGAGCCTTTCTTCCTTCTTAATGTCTCTCTTTCTTGCTTATTTGCCTTTCTTTTCTTTCTTTGAGGCATGGACACAGTAATACCTTGCCTTTCTGGTTTTGTGCCAGATTAGAATGCAGGCCTACCTGGCCCTACCCTGGAGTCCAGTCCAGCTTCCTACGCCCCTCCCCTCCTGTGCTATGTGCTCCAGCTGGCTTTTCTGTCCTTACAGTAGCTGCCATCTCTGCTGTAATTGACACTCCCAGCCCTTGCTGGCCAACCTGACTTCACCCGTTCAAATGTGAAGCCCAACTTTCCAGCCAGAAGAGCTTCGCTAAATGGAATTTTATATTGACCTAAAAACCAGATTCCCCACGTGGAACCAATAGCCTTCCATGTTGGGTCCAGAAATTCATGAGCTAAGTGTTACTTAAGATTCGTGCTCCAATCCCAGGCTAGCTCTATTGAGGACATGCATTCCCAAGTTGAAGAATTTCAGAGGGAAGCCAGCTCTGCAGCCAGGGACCCTTGGACCTGTCACCCAGAGCACGATAGACACTACAAACAATGCCTAGGGTGGGTGGGGAGGCCAGAGAGGAGACCAAAGCCCGATGGCCTCCATGAGGGGCCAAGTTTCTCAAACTTGGAGGGGACAACCCCAGGCTTGTGGCCTCTGTGCTTCCTGCACCTGCCCCATGTTGGACACTGGGTGATCTCCATAGTGACCCTGCCATTGTACACTTTGTAAAGACTGAGAGTGGGGAGGAGGGCGAACCATCACATCTTTTGTTGAGTGGAAGCATCTTTCCAAAAGGAGGAGCCAGGAGGCTTTCTCAGGAGGAGACTAACACACACAAGTTGAATGCAGTGGAGCCTGCAGTGAGGTCCTGGAAAGGAGGAGGCTCTCTGTCGTCCTGAACGGGCCATCCAGCATGATCCCCAGGCCTCTGCTTCAGTGGCCCCACTGTCCCCAGCCCCACCTCTCCAGCACGCCCCTCCCCACACATCAAAAGAGTATGTGCCCAGGCGCAGGCAGGGCCCTATGTGGAGAGCACCCTAATGCAGTCAGTCATTTCCTTGGCAGTGACACTCTTCTGTAATTTGCGTCATGATCAGTCTTACAGAGGAGGAGACTGAGACTTGCAGGGTCACAAACAAACAAGTGGCAGGCCTGGGCCCTGAAGCCAGACCTGCAAGTGCTCATCCATCCATCCGTCCGATCATCCATCTGGCACCCTCTCTGTGCTGCCTATGACCGTCATGAGCACAGATCCCCGCTGGGGTCAGCCAAGTGTGCTCTGCCTGGGGCTCTCTGTGCCCATTGTGAAGGGACAGGCTCTGTCCGCAAACAAGGTGAGCCCTCGAGAGGCAGGTGTCCCGGTTGGGAGCTGGAGCCCGGCAGGCCTCATCTGGCCCTCCTCCTGGTCCAGCCTCTAGGACTCTCCTGGTTCTTGCTGCTGTCAACATTTCCAGGAGGAATTGTCTAGAGTCTTAAAATAGCCATCAGTGCTCTGGCTTGCATTTGCACTTGGGCAGACGGGCCGTGGGGGTTCCCAGTGTGCCAGCATCCCAGCCTCAGGCCAGGGCACAGATGGCAGAGTGACTCCCTCTGGGAGGCCCGGCTCTCCATGGAGGTGACCGGTGGCCCTACCCATAGGCTCTTCCTCACTGGCTGCCGGGCTGCTCAGAGCCAAGTCCAGGGAAGAACATGGAGTTGGGTAAATGGACGGACACTGGGGAAGTCCCTTCTGGGTGCCAACAACAGTGTTAAGTCTGGGGACACAGCAAACGGAAAGACACTGACATCCAGAAGAGCTGAGTCCAGCGTGACGCTGCCCTGAAAGGCGGAGGAAGGAGCTGTCAGCTGGTGTGGGCGTCCTGGAGTCCTGCCCAGAGGAGGCAGTGTGGGAGCCAGAGCTGAATGTGCCAAAGCCAGAGAGAGCATCGTACAGAGGGGCTGGACACACTTCTCCACGCTGGAGCGCAGGACAACGGGAAAGGGTAAACTGAGGCTGAAGCCACAATCAGGCAAAGCAAAGTTCGAAGCAGGTGCTAAGAATTACTCTCCGTGGGACCTGAGAGGGCATCTTTGCCTCCTTGAGAGTCACTTAGCTCAGCTCTGCAAGAAAGGTGACAATCTCAACCTCACAGGCTTGGCGTGGCAATCAGCTATGTGCCCTCGTGGTACCAGACATGTGGCAGAGCCCGGCTGTTCCCAACCCAGCCCTTCCCACCCCCTGCTTTCGACCCTGCAGTGTCAGTCTGTCCCAGCCTGTCTACAGGTTCTGTGGGGACATAGACAGGCCACAGTGCAGCCGATGGCCCTGTGTCTGCCCTGAGCCCCTCAGCCTCCAACCCAATGCCCGGCCCTCCTGAACCCCTGGCAGCCCTGCTGTGGCCTGTCCCCTGCCTGGCCCACACCTGCCTTGATTATCTAGAATTATTTTTACTGCTAAAAATATTTACAGAAAGATATTTGCAGAAGGTGAAATGGGTACAATAGCACACAGGGTCCATCTGGGGGTCCCCTTTGCTTGGCCCCTCCTCCCACCTGCTCCCCTCTCCAGCCATGGTGGGTGAGATAGACTTCCTGGATGCAGAGACCTCTCATATTTTGCAGACAACAGAAGACACTTGAGCACGGCCCCAGGACTGAGCAGAATGATCTTGAGGGCAGAGTTTGAAATTACATTCTTATGCCCAAATCTCCCATAAGCTCATACATGGAGAATTCTCAAGATTTCTAGGGTTTTGGCTTTTTGAGCTCAATTTGCAGCCCTACCCACCCCACCTGTATGCTCTCTTATCTTGGGGTGTCCTTCACTCAGCACCTCCATTTTACCAGGCGCTTCCTGATGCCCCCCCATCCTGGCCAAGACAGGATGCTCAGTAAATGTGAATTTCAGGTAAGTAATATGTCTTGTTTCAGTATAAGTGTACCCCACATATAGCATGGACTTACACTGGGAAAAGATCCTCATTCTACCTGAAATTCACAGTGGTGTGGGTACGCTCAATTTTGTCTGACAACTCCATGGGCAGGTTTTCTGGAGAGCCAAGAGGAGAAAGAGGCAAAGTGAACCCAGAGGGAGGCAGGCAGAACACGAGGTGACACAGGACAGCGGGAAGGGGGCAGGGAGGAGCTGAGGCCCAGGGCTAACCCCCGCCAAGCAGCTGCTCCTCCCCCCACCGCCTCCCCCGGCGATGGGGCGATGGGCGGGCAGGCAGGCAGGCAGGGCCTTCTCAGGAACCTGCCTGTGCTCTCCGAAATGTCAGCAGAAATAAACCTGGCTAATCCTCCACGATGGCCCGTCGCATTAATAACCCTGAAATTCCAAGCGGATTAAAATAACCACAAGCATGACACCATTTGGAAGGCCGGGGATTTGCTTGGAAGCGGTGGCCCATTGGCGAGCATTCCTCTAATTGCTGCTTCGTATAAATAGAGAATTCTTTAATATCACC
Source organism: Dolichotis patagonum (assembly GCA_004027295.1). NCBI lineage: Eukaryota > Metazoa > Chordata > Mammalia > Rodentia > Caviidae > Dolichotis > Dolichotis patagonum. Next base: position 12,638 of record PVJX010038011.1, read on the forward strand.
ACCAGCCCTGGCTGACAGATTTAGATCGGAGCTGTCGAAGTCATTAGTGCCCAGGCCGTGGTAAACCGAGGCTCCATAAAGGGCTGTAAATGGGATTCTCGAGGGTCGATCAATCTTACCAAAGCCGCCCGCGCTGCTTGTTGATCCGCAAGGTCCTGAGTGGCTACAGCTTCCCAGAAATGTGCTTGCATCTGTCAGAATTATAAGCAGCTGGCAGCAGACACAAAGGTCATATTTGCTGCTAGTGTGGAAATAGAATCTCCCTAGTACAAGCAATGCTACTTAGCAGTATATCAATTGCAGGCGGGTCGTTAAAGGAGAGGCGTGTGTGTGTGTGTGTGTGTGTGTATGTGTGTGTGCGTGCGTGCTGCAGCCTGGGTTGGGTTGCCTAGAAATCACTTTCCCTGTAGTTCCATGCAGGACTTAATATTAGGCACTCAGATGAATAAAATTAAATCACAATTAGTTCCCACAGAACTTTACAGCAATATCTTCTTAGGACAGTTTTCCTTCTACTGATTAAGAAGCACCATGAGCTCCTGCTTTGCCGTCTGCTGCCCCAGACAGTACACAGACCCACGTTTCTCGTTTTGGATGTGTTACTGGCCTCTCTGATCTTTGGGCCGATGGTCTTCAAAACGGAGATAAGAACGTTTACTTGGGATAACTTTCAGAAGAGTGCTGAAGCAAAGTGCTTGAAGTGCTAGGACAAATGCTGCTTGGTGTGCAGTCGCCACCAGGGTGCTACTAACTTCCATCAGGTGACCATCCAAGGAGAATGTAGGAGAGGAGGGGAGGGAGCCAGAGAAAGAAAAGCCAGATGTGGAGGTGGCGAACACCCTGGGCACCCCAGCAGAGGCGGCTGAAGAGTAAGTAGATCATTTTGTCTCAATGCCCATGAGGGGCAGGTGTGATTTGAGGACAAGCTCTCAGAGCAGTGGCACACTCCAGAGACTGTGGCTACATCACACTCCATCAGATGGGGACAGGTCTGTGACAATCCATCGGCTGGGAGTGAGTCCCCAGTCAAGGTTACAGCCTCAGGAAAACCAGGTCCTGCCCTACCCCAGAGAGGGGACCAGAGACCAGAGGCATCAGAGTCTCCAGTCTCAGGCAGGAGGACCACCATGGAGGCAGGCAGCCTGCTGGGTGTGTTCCGATCCATTCACCAACAAGAAGGCCCATGGCTCTCCGACTGGTCCGTAACGAGAGGTTCAGAATTTATTCTCCAGGTGAATTGCATCTGGCCCCATAGTTCCGGGCTGAGCTGGCGCGTGATACCATGGGCAAGGAGTCGGTTCTCAGCCTCTAGAAGAGTCCCTGCAAGTTCGTCCAGGGAGGGTCCTTCTGTTCCCTGGCAGCCAGTAATGGTTCCCACTCACCGTGTGTCATGTATTTTCAAGTCTGTCTCATTACGTGGTTTGCTGGGCTTCCACACCAGCACGTACCGGCCATCTGGGTGGCACCATGGCCCGACACAAAACACCCAAGCCTTGAGATCCCTCAGACCTAGGGCTACACCCCACTCCACCCACTTAACTCCATAGGCCATTGGGTCTCAGTCCTGCCTTTCTGTGCATTTTAACTTCTCTGAAATTGGACTGTGACCTACAAACAGTGAGGCCTTGAAACCATCACTGCCAGTTCCTTTGTTCTATTTTTTTTTTTAATAAATAACGAACTGTGTGTATAACAATCTACAGAGTCTTGGATTCCATTAATTAGGTGTCTGGCCCTCGTCAAGTGTCTTCTGTGTGACGTTGTTTCCACATCTGTGAGCTGGGCTGAGAGCACCTCCTGGCAAGGCTGTGGTTAAAACTAAAGGAGACACAGTGAGGACGACACCTGGGCATGGCGACGGTCAGGTGCAAGAACTGTGACCACTGTTAGCCACGCAGCAGGGCTGGCCTTCTCTGACAGAGGGGACCCAGGACCAAGGCCACACTATTACAGGCAGAGACCAGGCCTCTCAGAGGACTCTTGCTAGCATCTTCTCCTCCCAGATTCTGGCCAGAAAGGGGGTGACCCCCTCACACAACCCAGGAAGTTGGTTGGGGACGGAGCAAGACAGATCGGGAACACTCAGGCACTGGTGGGCTTTGGGCAGGGCCCAGCAGCAGGACTGATGCCACTACCTGTGCCAGCCCCATGGCCAATGTGCCAGCATCACCTGAACATCGGGCCAGATATGAGGAAGGAATGTCAAGTCTGATATTGTTTTCCAACAGTTTAAGGAATAGGCGCTTAAAACTGCTGTTTTTACTGTGTTTTAAATTGCTTTTTAAAAGAAAAATCCAATTTCTTCCCCCATTGTCCATTCCGCATCTGGCAGCACTTCTGTTTTGGTCTATTTAGGATTTTCCTCTTTGCTCCTCCCAGAGGCTGCCGCTCTTGGGGAAATGTGACATCGGGGCATCCAGTATAGCATGCTTGGTTCTCATAGCCACCTGCCACCCTGGCATCATCATCTGATGGTTCCTGGTGGCAGCTACTTCCGGTAGACAATTAAGTGTCCCCCTTCTGGCTCCTTGGCTCTTGGTTCGGCTTGCGTCTGCTATCACATTCTGCCACCTGAGGCTGGAGGACCTCCAGGCCATCCGATGCACCCCCAAAACATCCTGCTGCTCCCTACAAAATGCCAGGGCCATGAGGGCTTGTGACACAGCCTGGTCCCCCTCCGCTGGGTGCAGGGATGTCTCAGTGGACCTTCCTGCCCCTCAGCTGTTCTTGGGCAAAGGGGTGCTCACCAGCCCTGCTCTTGGACATTTGGTTGTCCCCTCAATGTCAGCCTTTAGGGCAGGGCCATTCCCAGAGATTCCTGCCAGCTTCTCTCACTCTCTTTCTTTCCTCCAAAGGACTTTTTATTCTTTTTCTCAGGGAGTCATTAATCTTTGTAAGTAGACGCAAAAGCAGTTTAACAAATCGTCCACCAGGCCTCCTGGGGCCTGCACACCCAGGACCCAGATGCCCAAAAGGCATGGCGAGAGTCTCAAACTCTTCTCTGTGCTGGGTTTCAAAAGGACTTTGAGATTGAAAAGCTGCGTGTTTGTGTTTCTTCCTGCCCTTGTGCAGGAAGAATAAGGGGAAGAAGAATGAAGCAGGAGCTGGTGAGGAGGTCTGTAAAGCCCAGACATCACCCTTACACCATAAGGAGAAATCGAACAAGGTCCAGGTTCTCAAACATTTATACAAAAGACCCTGGGGATGGGGAGACGGGATTTCTAACCCTACTCTGCCCCCAGCCAAAGGGCTGAGCCTCCTGGTAGGAGAAAGAGTCCAGATTACTGCAGAAGCCCCCAAACCAGATCCCAGGCCCCCAGCTGGGTCAACAGGGAGGGTGTGGCCTGTGCCCAGCCCCCAGCTGCTCCACAGGGACACACACAGGTGCCCTGGTTCAGCTTCCAGCGTATGCTGGCCGGAATCCACACGTGCTCATCTCATTTCTTGGTTTTCCGCCCTCCGCAGTCCTGGGCTCCTGCCTCTGTCCTGGACCCAGCTCACCAAGCTCGCAGTGGACTCTGCGGAACCCCAGAGCCTCACCCAGGCGGCAGTCAGGAGTCAGAAGCAGCACCACACTGGCAAATCCGGAACAAGGGGCTGAGTGGGAGACCTCACCCCGACTCAGCCATAGACAGGACAAGAGTATCTGCCTGCTGCCCCACAAGCCGAGTATGACACAAGGCTCGATTTGGGGCCACGGTGCATTATTTCATCCCCAAAATGAAACAGCAAAGTGATATGAAATGGGCAATGGCTGAGAAAAGAAAGAATCGCAAACTAACTAAAAACACGTTTGAAATTAAAAGCCACTTTGGGAGTGGGTAACGAAAAATAGACTTGCTGACCCAGAAAAACAGACCTGCAAGAGGGAGAGAACTTGGCCAGCTCTCCTGGGGTGCCGTGGAAAAGGATGAAGAGGTGACGATGATGGGGAG
>PVJX010038012.1:0-16584 GCA_004027295.1 Dolichotis patagonum
TGCTACTGCAAAATATATTACATGGATTTAAGGATTATTTTGAGCTGAAGGCAATTAAAAAACAGCTGATGCAGATACCATGCTCTCTGTATGCCCTGTACTTGGCTAAAAGCAGGACATAAATTTTCATTTGGGTTTCTTTCTCCCCTGCTGGGAAGAGAACTCTTCATCACTGGGTCTCTTAATTACCACCAGAGAGAGCTGCAGACATATCAACTCAGAGGTGCATGGAGAGGAGTGTGCATGACAAATCCTGCATAGCCCCTGCCGCCCACTCGTGTCCTCATATGTCTACCTTCCCGCAATTTGCCACCCATTGGTAGGCCCCACCCTTTTCCTTTGTCTTGGTTTCACCTTTGATCATTTTCCATTCAAATACCATATAAGTTCTCATGCCTTTCTGCTTCCTTTTCTATGGAGGCCTCCATGTACAGGAAAAATGTCAACATCGAATAAAATTTGTTTCCTTTTCCTCTGCCAATCTGTCTTCTGCCAATTTAATTGGCAGGGCCCCAGCTGCTGAACTTAGAAGGGTAGAGGAAAAAGGTTTCTCCTTTATTGCTGTATCAGCTGGGGCTTAACCAGGGAAATAAAGCTACTCCGAATGCTATAAAATAAGGAATTGGTTATCAGAGGAAGACTGTATCTAATTGAGAGGGGAATTTCAGGAAAGAGCAGTTGGAGTGATATAGGACAAATATAACTTCCAAACGGTTAGACACCAAATGTGTGAGTTCACAGTCCTGGAATAAAGTCATGATCCACAGGAAGAGAAGTTTAAGAGAGTTTTATTGGAAATGAAGAGAGAAGAATAACTCCTGGATTTCCAGGAAGGGTACCAAATGGAGTGGCCACTGAGGCCCTGTGTCAGGAATAATTTGTACAGCAAAGTCACAATGTGGGTGCGGGGTGGGTCAGATTACAACCAACCCACAGGATTACAAGTGCAGCTGCCTAGCTAATATTGGTCCAATAGAGAAGCAGGTCCTGTAGCAAGGGTGCATGGGAAGAACAAAGGCATTTTGGGAAGGGATGGGTCTGGATGCTTCGGTCACCCATCTGGGAAACTGATGCCTCTCTGGACTTCCCGGACCAGGTGGTGCTAATTATAACACATAAACCCTGTTTATCCCTTAGCGGGGCATGTAGGTCTGACCACTGAATCTTTATCTTGAGGCTTGGTGCTTTTCAGCTGCACCTCCAGCCACAATTCTGACCTCTTTATTTTTCACTGAGATCCTTGGGAGTCCCTCTCTGAATGTATATTAATTTCTATCTAACCTAGCTCCCTATAATAAGAGGACCAAGAAGGAGTCATTAGCTGGTTGTCCTGAAGCCCTGGCATGGGCAGACACTTTGGAGCTTGTGAGGAAATCTGAGAGGCCCCAGCGTATCTCATCACAAAGGGAAGCTTGAGGCAAGGCTCACTGGAGGTGAGGGTGCAGAGGTGTTAGAGCTGGGATGAACAGGAGCAAGGGCAAGTTGGAGCACACCAGGAACTCTGTGTTTGTTTGTCACCATGTCTGACTGAAAATTCATCTGCAATATGACTCTGTAAGCCAGAGCTATAAGGGAAGGAGATTCTGGGTGTCACAAAACTGATGGGGCCCTGAGGGTGGTGGTGAAAGGGTGAGGGGTGGCAGTCATATTCCACAATGAGTTCTTTTTAAAACTTTTTTAAAAAATTTTAATTTTAAAGAGAATAAAACCAAGCAAAACAAAACACAGCAAAGCCAATCAAAACAAACCAGTGTAAGTGGCACAGGACTCCAAAACAATAGGAAATCAACAGTGGTTACCATAATGCCTGCTGCTGTCTTCAAAATAGCTGCAGATACTTTCAAACATAGTAAAAAACAGAACAGAACAGAATAGAAACAATAAAAACAAGACAATGAATGCAATAAAGGACTTCAACACAAGACAATAGTAAATCCAAAATGGCCACCATAATATATAATATTGCTATCTTTGAAATAGTTGCCCATGCCATTGGATACAATAAAATCAAACAAAACAAAATAGAACAAAACTCAACCTCCCCCTCAAGAAAAACCCCAATTAAAATGATACAGGATTTCAAAACAAGATAATAGGGAATCAACAATGGCCACCATCCTCAGAAAGAGATCCCCCATAGATGGTACACTGCATATGGCCATCCCCTGAATAGATGACTGGACCACAGGCTTTGCACCTATAAAGTCAGTGAAAGACTAAACACTACAAACATTAAATTGTATTCCACCTCAATAGCCATCATCATAGCCTGTGTTTCTCTGTACCAGCCAGTCACCATGGTGGGGGCTTGTCTTGTTTCCCAGCCTGTGTGTTGGAAGGGGCTGGCATCTGTTTCTCCCCACAGCAACCTGCACATGGCACCAATTTGCAAGGAGGGCTTGTTCTTGTTGACTTCTTGTTCTCTTCCCCTGCAGTCTGCGAGTGGCACGCACTCATGGGAAAAGGTTGACATCTGGCTGTCCCCTCAGCAATCCGCTCATGATGCCAATCTTCCGGGAGGCTCCACAATGAGGTCTACACGTTTCTTTCCTCACTGAAACACCATCAACATTATCAATGTTTATTTGGGTTTTTAACATAGTTAGAATGATTACATGCTGCCCCATTTATAGGATTTATCTGGTCTGTTTGTTAATTTTCTCCATCATTTAACACTGGAGCTTTAGTCTGGACTGAAGCAGCAAGTCAATCAGGTGACATCCACAGAACAGCCCAAGCAGTGATTTCCAAGTTGCCAACTTTCCATTTATCCAGGGATTTTACTAAATTCTTACTTAAATTTACTATTACAGTTTCTTACAACATGAGGAGGGAGGGCCATTTGTCTGTGAAATGTGGTGATCTTATAAATGTCATTGTTATCAGCAACAGCACTACATGGGCATTGCTGGCATTCAGACAGTAAGAGATCTCAATAAGGCAAGTCTACTTCCACAGAAAGGTGCACTACACCCCTAAGGTGAGGTAGCAGATACACTGACAGGCAGCAGCAGGCTCCTTTTACATCCTAAGGTGTGAGAAGAAGCTGCCCTTTTTCCCCATTGGCTGAGCTGAAGGTTCATGATTGATTGGTTAGTCTAGGTGCCATGAGGGGCAGGCTTAAATGGTTGCTGCACAGCGTGGGTGAGGGCAAAACTGGAGGTCCTTGGTGAGCTGTTCTCAGAGTCAAAGCTGCAGACAGTCCTTGTGACTATAACAGCTGCAACCCAGAGGTGGAGGGAGGCAGCCTAGAGTGACGTAAAGTTTAAGATGGAAGCATTCCTGTTTATATCCTGTGATATAAAAAAGATAGGGACACAGTTTCTCACAAAACGAAGAGGCCAAAACAGAAGAGAAAAAGGTCCCTTGTCCATGATAGGCCCCTTGGGGACCTCACATGTGTGTGTGGGACACGTAGGGGAGATTAATTTCCAAACTATACAATCAGGAAATGGGGAGGCCCAAGGGAAGAGTGCCTCTGTATTCCTTGGTGTTTTGGCTTTGGATTGTGGCCATTTAGAAAGAATAGGTCCTACTTCAGTGCTCTTCCTACCTTTAGTGTCTACAGCATTGCAGCAATACTGCATTAGATGGAGAACGATGGTATGGCCACCCCCGCAGAGGGCAGAAGAAATCATGAGGACCTTTCCTGGAAGGGGCAGTAGAATTAGTGTACTTTGAAATGGTGCAGAGATTAATCAGCATTGGAGCAGCTGAAGAATACAAATGATAACTGAAAGATTCAGAGAATGTTTACATTAAAAAAAAAACTTATTCTAGTAAAAGATACTTTGCCAAGAATGACAGGATAAGTGTGAAGGTTAAGGGAGTATTTTGAGTGGCATTCATAGCAATGTGTTTTTCACAGATATATATTTCAAAATGTATACGTTCACCATATTTTATGAGGTCCCCTCATTTCTCATAATTTACAGCAATTTCTGCCACATAAAAGCGTTATGCTGTGTTCTTGCCTACCTCAGTCACCGGATCTGCTCTGTATGACTTCAGGCTCTTTCTCATGGCTGATATGATCATGAAGGGTAAATGTTCTGAACAGGTTCAGGACATGAAGGCAGCCACAACTGTGCAACCAAACAAACCCATGAAAGAAGACTACCAGAACTGCTTCGGAAAACAGGAAGAAAGATGGGATAAGTGTGTTCGAAACCAGGGGGAGAATTTTGAGTAGAATGAATGGCAATGTGTCTTTTTAAAGAATTTTAAAAGAGTCAAACATTCACTGTATTCATTTTTAAATTGCACCTCATATACATCCACCTGTATGAAAAAAGGAAAGGAATTTAAGGGTGTGAAGTCAGAAAAATTATGAACCGCATATATCAAATTCTAGAAATTATAACTGAAATTTTGCTTTCAACTGGTTAATAAGAACCTTTCAAAGAATGCAGAAATATTTCAAGGCTGCAGGAGGTACTGAAAATACTTGTAAATCAGGTAACTGGGGAGAGAAGTTGATATAACTTCAGTGTTTGCAAATATGTTGTCAAGGTTTAAGAAAGAGAAGAGAATGGTGACATTTACAGGACTCACAACCATGGGGCGTTATTATCACTCCCCAGCTTGAAGGGGCAAGAGAAAGTACAGGTTATCAGAGCCTGGACAAACCCAAGAGGAGAACTGGAGGCAGAAAGCCCATGACTGGAGCCGTTAGAGGTCAGATTCCCAACGATGACGGCTGGGTGAGGAAGGCGGTAGGAGAGGTCTGCAGGAATAAGTGGGAGAAACCCAGCCCCAAGTGCTGCTAGATACAGGTAAGCCCTGAGCCAACTGTTACCTGTCTCTTATACCTGTGATCATGAATGATGGGTCACTTTCCATGTCAATTTTTCAGACAAGGAAAGTTAAGGAACGCCTGTATACCTTTTACTCTTTTGTATTTTGCATCATTTATTCTCACTCATTCTCATTCTCATTCTGTCTCTCACTTGTTCTACGTTTATTTCCCAACCACTTGAAAAAGTTGCATCCTCTCCCTTATAACTTCAGTGTAAAGTGGTGCCTTGGTTCATGTGTCTAATTTGTTCCACGATTCTGGAGAAGATGACCTGGTCGGGTTCATTCCTCGTGCAGAGTTCATGAATGGAAGCAAAATTTTGCCGAGTGTTCACTGTATATTCCTAGCCCCAAGGGTATTTCCTCATATAACAATGACACAATAATAAAAATCAAGACATTCAACAGTAATACGATTCTATTAACACCTGGTTAATAGTTAAACATTTATCAGTAGTCCTGGTAATCTTCTAAGCTATTGAACCAGCTCTGGCTCAGTATCTAGTTTAGGTTCATGTGTTGACTTACACGATCATATTAATTATCCTCTTCAATCTCGAGCATTTCCTTGTGCCCTAAAATGCTTTTTAAAAAAATTTCAACTTCTTTTTTCTGTTACTGAAACTAAGGTTAAATCTATTCTTTTGTACCCTTTTGATAACACAGTCAGAGTTATGATTTCTTCCTCATTTCCTTTCTTCATTTTCCCCCTCTTCTTGTCATTTTCACTAAGCTTTAGAACTTTGCAGAGAACTTTCTTATAATAATGAAAGTTTTACTTTAATACTTTAAAAGATATTGATATGTGACTGGAATATTCTATAAGAAAATGCATTTATAGGAATATTAGTATAGCAACCTGAATTGGTCCGCCTCAAGTTTTAGAGGCAGGCAGGTGATGGGTTCAACATGTAAATTCTGTTTACAAAAAATAAAAAGATAATAGATTAAACAATGTGTGTGACAGTCTCTGCAACAATACTGTATGCCAGATACTTTCATCATTATCTAACTTAATTCCCACAATGACTCTGCAGAGGTATTCTAGCTGCAGAGTCTATTCTGCAGCTAGAGAGAACAAGGCCTAGAAAGGGTAAGTCACAGCACAGCTTGCAAATAGCAAAACTGGTCCTGAAATCTAGCATTAGATTCCAAAAACCTACACTCTTCTTCACTGTGTCAAATGGACCATAGTTAGATAATTTGAAAAGTGTTATTTTAGAAAAAATTACACCAATTTCTTCACTATACGACTTAGAATCTTTATTTTGCTGAGGAACACTGGAAATTTCCAAGAAGGAGAAGATCACAAGCACCTCTTAAACTTGTATGTTCACAGAACACTATCTCAGAATACTTTTTGGATATAGTGTTGCTTGTAAATGCTGGTGTAGAAGATGGCGTCTTATAGCTGGAAGTGGGTGGGGGTGACTGAAGCAAGAATGTAGACCACTCTCCACAGGAGGACGGTGGCAGACTTGAGCTCCGCCTGGGCCTCAGCAGCTGTCTTTGCGGCGGCGTATCCCTGGGCTGTGCTTGGCTGCTTGTGGTTGTAGCAGTGCTGCCCCAGCTGTTGTAGCTAAGGAAGCTTCAGGAGCAAGAGTAGAATTAGGAACGTGAGGAGGAGGAACAGGGTGAAGAATAGAGTGGGAAAGAGTGGGCAAAGCTCAGTGAGTCAGAGAGGGGCTGGGCAGAAGGTGACTGTGCTGGTAGTGATGACAAAACAGTGTAAAAGGAAAATTCAGTGAGGTTTTCTTGAAAGGGTTTAGAAGACAGAGGATGACGTTGTTTAATGGGTATCAAGTTTCAGTTTTGATGAAAAGATGAGATTTTGTAGTCCAACAATGTGAATATACATACATCTTTTTTTTCTCTAAAAATTTTTTTTCTTTAAAAAAATTTGGGGGGAGTATTTTGAGACAGGGTCTCACTATGTAGTTTGGACTGGCCTCAAACCCATGGTGGTCCTCCTGTCTCAGCCTCCTGAGTGCTGGGATTACAGCCACCATGCCCAGCTTTTGTGAATATATTTGACACAACCAAATTGTACACTTAAAAATTGTTAAGATGCTAAGTTTTATGCATTTGTACCACAATGAAAACAAACAAACAAAAGGAATGTCTCCACACATTCAGTTTTCTATTGCAGAACCAGGTGGAATAGAGAGGTGCCGCCTACCCTAGAGTTACCACCAGTTAGATAACATAATGCTTTTTAAAGACAAAGCCGTAAAATCAGCTTTGGTGAAAATTTCCAGTAGTGTGGAATAAAGACAGAAATTCTAAGTCCAAGTTTCCTCTCAAATATTACTTTTAAATGGGAAGTTTTATTTGTATTGTAATTTATGCTATATTAATTTAAGATTTACTTTAAAAATTAGCATGAGTTCAGTTGATAAGCAGAACACCTTTGAAGTATTCTCAATCTTACGGATGTAATCATGTTTCTTATATTTTTCCAGGGACAGGTAAAACATTTTTTTTTGCATTTAAAAATTATTTAAAATTTTCCATTAGTATATATTCGTGGTACATATTAGTTACATTCATGTTAAGGAACTGGTACATAGACATACTACATCTTGGTAAAAATATTTTTTAAAAAACCACATTTTGATAGCGTTTTAACCTCCAAGCCTATAACATGTATAATTTGTCCTGGTTTCTTGCTTTCCCACCTCCAGCCCCAACTCTCGCTGCGCTAACACAGCTGTATCTGTGTGCGCACAGACAACTGTCACTGCAGTCACTGAGCTAGGTGTAGGTACCGGCAGGTAGTCCTCTGTATGTTAGATTAGCACAAAATTTGACAGAGTCCATAGCAATATCTAGACACCAGAAAAAGACTTGGTCAACATTCTGTTTAAAAAAATCACTGTGGTTGGGAATGGTGGCACACACCTGTAGTCCCAGCATTCAGGAGGCTGAGGCAGAAGGACTGCTGGTTCAAATCCAGCCTGGGCTACTCAGCAAGTTCGAGACCAACCTGGATTACATTTGGACTAGATAGTGAGACCCTGTCTCCAATAAAAAGGCAAATGAATCATTGGGACACAACAATGACCTGGGAAGTGTCACCTTTTTTATGCTTCATGATTGTGAAACAACAGAAAGCCCAGTTTGTGGTAAAGACCAAATACAGCCAAGCTTTTAGAAAATGCTTCTTTCCACCAGCGCAGAAACAGGTAGAGCCAAGTAGCAGAAATAATAGGGCTCTTTTAATGACCTAACCAAGGGAGGGAAATGTACAACTTCACATCATTCCTTCTGTGGCTGGACTGAGAACATCATAACAGGACATCAACTGCAATTCCAAGTTCAAGGGAAAAACCCAAGATGCAATAAAATGAGAAGTAAACCATATGTTTTAGAGTTAGCAACAAAGGAGGCAGATGCTCTGACAGTATTGCTGATATATCCAGGGAGGCATCAAAGATCTTGCAGGCTGATTCTTCCTTAGATTATCCCTGCCTCATTAAGAATAATTGAATTATAGGTGTTGCTTGTGAGGGTGGTACCATTTGTCTTGTTGATAGGAACTCTCAAACACACTCACGGTGAGGAATTAATTCACCGTTAGTTATCAGAAGAAGAAAATCGTTTAGCAGGCTGATTGGAAGGCCTGGACAGAGGCAATAGCCCATGTGTTGGACGGCCTTTCTATATTGTGTCATATGCCATTGGGCAGGGCAATTGACCCTCTGCCTCAGGTTCTTAGTAGCATAACTGGAATGTATACGCAGCTCAGACCAGATGGCTTGCTGGTCTACATAATTCTGCTCAACCCAACAGCCCATACTGAAGTCCAGCATCAAATGTATTGGTCACTGGTTCTTCTTTGCTCACGTAAAACCACTTTATTCTGTTTCAGTATGATTTAGCATCCACATGTGAAACTGCAATGTAGTCCCTTCAATAATAAAGTCTCCATGGTTTCCGGTGGAGATTTTCTCCCTGATAATTGAATTGTGACTTTGGTAGATACTATAATCATGTGAGAAAGTAGTGTTTTCCTTCATGGACAGATGGATGTAAACTTGGTGACACAGTGTGATGGTTAAGCTTGAAAAGGTACCCTTGGTTAGTTTTGGAATCTGCCCTCTCCCTCCAGGGATTGGTGGAGCACACATCTGGGTGGGTCATGTTTGGTCTTTCACCTTTTTCTTCTTCTCTTCTCTGCTTCTTGGCCACTATGAACTGAACAGCCTTGTTCCATCACGCCCTTCTGCCGTGCTGTCTCTCTGTGTCTTGACTGAATCCTGCAAGACCACGAGCAAATCAAACCTCTCCTTCAAATTATAGGTGTCCGATATTGTGTCCCAGCTATAGGAAAGCTGACTATCTATCACATGTGGGTAACTTTGCAGCTTTTAAATTAAAACACTTGCTGGTAGTTCTGAAGTATGACTCTCTTGTCCTCTTATAAAATGAAAATTTTCTTTCATTTTCTAAATGCTCCTTTCTCTGAGTTTTACTTTGACAATCATTTTAAAAACACTTGTGGAAACCTCTAGTGGTTTTCTATGACTTATTGAACACAATCCAAATTCCTTTGGCTTATACATCACAGCTTCTGAAGTCTGACTTTTAATCTTCTAAACTTACGTATGTCCCTTTGTTTCCTTACATGAATAACATAGCTGCCAGGGAGACTGTGCCTGGACTGTCACCTCTGCACCTTTGCCGACACCGCCCCCCGCTGCTGTAAAGTCCTCCCCACGTCTGCCCCAGGGCACACAGCGTGCATCCTGTGTTCTCTGTGAAGGCTGCATGGCTTTCCCCAGCTGTGTCATGAGTCAGCACTCACTCGTTTGTTACTATGTGAAGCATTTTGCTTTAGCATTTTATGCCCTACATAGATTATAATTTTCTTCCTTTTTTAATTGGTTCATTTTAGATATATATAATGATAACACTCATCATAGGGAATTTGTAGCTTTACATTCAATTGTAAATTTTAATACACGAGTAAAATTGGCTTTTCCAATGCAGATTTGATAGTCAAGCTGAGGTTTGAGTATTGATCTGTTTTTTATAAAAATGTAGCTGCAGTTCTGAATTATAGAATAAACTGGAATATAAACTGCTTTCAGTAATTCCATGCCAAGTCCCACCTTTCAACCTCTAATTCTACCTTGTGCAGATCTCACAATGTTTCAGTTATTTTTCTCTTATTAAGTCAATTTAGCTAAAAACATCCATTTCATATCTGATGCAAAACTCTTTTTCCCCAGTGCAGGTTAGACTTGTCACTTTTCTCCTCTCTTCTCTCCAGAACACACAGGAGACAGTGAGAGAAAGGAACCCCTCCTTCCCGTCTTCTGGGAGTCAGATCTCAGTCTTGTTGCTGTTTTCCCGGTGACACTCACTGCACCCTTCACCACTGGTTACCCTGCTGTGGGACTCTGTCTCCAGGCCAGCCCTTTTCCTTGCCTCTCCTTCTATTGGGCCTTTAAGGCTCAGTGCTCCCTTGCTGTGGCACTTATCCAGCGACTGCAGCCCAGGCAGTTTCTGTGATTCTACGGATGCTCAGGAAAGTCCTGAGATACAAGTGCCGGCTCCTTCCTTCCTGCCTCCCCTGCTCCCTTTTCCCTCTTCTGACTCCTCTGCACAGGCCAGTGCGGGGTGAATACTGAGCTGCTGTGTTTGGTCCCCTCCGAAACTCATGTTGGAGTTTAATCTGCACCATGTGGTAGTATAAGGGCAGAAATTTATGTATGATGTTTAGAGATAAAACTTTTGGGAAGCGATTAGGATTAGATCAGATCACTGCTGTGGCGTGCCCAAGAATCCTGCTGGCTTTATAAGAAAAAGACAAGAACACACACACACACACACACACCCCAACACACTCACACACACACTGCCAACAAGAATGCTATCACTAGATACACGAGGGGGTCCTCAAGATTGGTTCAGAACTGTGGGTCAAAATAAATCTCTTTTCTTTATAACTTATCCAGTCTGTGGCATTCTGTAATTAGCAACAGAAAATGGTCTAAGACCCTATTTCCCTATAACAGAAGCTCTTTGTGGAAATTATCCTTGTTCAAAATTGTAAAATGAATAGTTGTTGCATTCTTTTTTATTTTTTGGTACCAGGGATTGAACTCATGACTGCGCACTTGCAAGAGAGATGCTTGTGCTGCTGAGCTAAATCCCTGGCCCAGTTGTCGCATTTCTAAATGAGGGAATTCTTACGAAGGCCTAAGATCACCTCCTCATCATATTCTCATTATTTTATATTACAAACATAGGATTTTCCATTTCACTAAAAAAGCAACTGTTCCAATATTCTAACAGCTTATTTATTTATTTTTGAGACAAGGTTTACTATATAATCACTGACCAAACTACCTCGTGTAGCTCAGGCTGCCCTCAAACTCACACTGATCCTCCTGCCTCAGCCTCTCAAGTGATGGGATTACAGGTGTGTACCACTATGCCCCACCTAGTAATTTATTTTCAATCTTTAAGTTTTATAAAATTTGTGGTGTACAAATTTCATTTTGTACCTGATTAAATTTCAGATGTTTTTCAGGTTATGCTATCATATTTTATAGTCACTAGTTACCTCCATATTTTATTTCAAACTTCATTTCCAATGATTTTTTTGTTTATTCTGCTAGCTCATTGTCAGTGTAATGAGTTTCAGATTTTGTTTCAGTGCTGAGGACTGAACCCAGCTGTAACCCTTCACACAGGGTCTTGCTAATGCTCTAAATTACACTGGCTTGTCTTGTCTTAGAATTCTCTTGCCTCAGCCTCTGGAAGTTCTGAGGTTACAGGCATGTGCCACCCAAGCCCAGCTGATCTCCAGATTTTTATTTTTGGGTCACTGCATATCTTTTGTGCATTCTCATTGTGTGTTCTTTGTCTGATGTACCCAGTAGCTGTAGCGCCCAGGGCCCAGTTTCTTATTTCTGCTGACTCCTCATTGAGGCTTGTTTGCTGATGCACTTTATGGTTTCGGATTGTGAAATCATATTTGCCTGATCTGTATCTGTTAATTTCTTGTTTTACAGTTTTAGAGACTGGAATTTGGCCTGCAGTTAGGAACCTCAGGGGAGACTTTTATTTTTAAACATTTAGAATCTGGGTCATGATTTATAAATCTTGTTCTCTATCTTTGTTGGTTGGCACACAGCCTTTTCCAACCTTTTCTTTAATTAACGTGAGCACTTTTTGTGGGGAATTAATTCCAACTCCCTTCCTTATGCACATTCATAGCCTTGTTCTTGTTCCCAAGAGCCTTTAGATGATGGAAACCAGCAATTGCTTTGGGACCAACTGTGATTTTAGTCTCAGCCTACAACTAGGGGTTTCAGTATTTCCCTAACTTTGGCCCTTGGGCAGTCTCCTTTTTTTTTGGACTCAACTATGTATTAGAAAGGATCATTGTTGTCTTTCATTCAGTTTGTCGAGGTATCTGTAGGAGAATTTGTGAAAATATTTAGCCTTATATTTCTTTACATTTCAAACTCTATTTTTTAAACCATGTTTTTCTCTATATCTTGTTCTGGAGCAATGAAATAATAATTATTGAATGTCTTTTACATGTCAAGTGCTTTATATCTGCAATCTCATCTTGTCATCATCTCTATTGTAACAGTGATCACGCTGTATCAGTGATGGAGAACATTCTAGAGAATGAGTCCCACAACTGGAACCCCAAACCACTGATTTATCATGAAGCGCCAACCCTGCGTCAAACCTGAATGTCTGGTGCTCGGTTGCTGGGGCGATGCTGGAGTGACTTGGTGGCTTGACGATAGAGAGGGCTCTGCGTGCCACTGTGGCACATGTGCCAGAGGTTTGCCACCACTGCTTTACGTGAACAGGACCCTCTCTCTTGCTGTCTCCACCCCTTGTGTATATCTTCATATTTATTTTTTTTCTGTTTTCTTATTTTGTTGTTTCACTATAAGTGAAATAGCATGAGAATAGAGACCAGACCATGTCTCTTTCGTTCTTAATTGGATTTTTAATAAAGTGCTCTCCTGCTAGGCTCCTGGTAAGTTCTTGGTAAGGATTTACTATACAGATGAACAGAATCCATGGCTGTAGATAGCACTGTGCCTGTTTTCAGATGAGAACCCAGGAAATGAAGTGACTTGTCCAGGGTTGGAGAGACAGTCAGTGACATGACAAATGATCAGATGCCAAAGTCTATCCCCCTCCCATTTGGGAAACTGTTTCTTCCATTAGTTTCTGGGAAGCCAAGGTGCATAACCACATTATAAAAGTGCTTTATTAAACAGTAACCATCATAAATTGTTCACATCATTACTTCCAAATTACATTTAATTTTAATACTGTTGGGTGATCTGTATTACATAGAGTTAAGAAATTTCAGAGTCAGCATATCAGGGTAAGTGTCCAAGTCCAGTTGATTCTACTTTGTGCCAATTTTTGTGAGAGCTTGGGTTCAATCCTTAGCCCTGAAACAGAAAAAGAGAGGGGGGAGGAAGAGAAAAGGCGGGGAGAAAGCCACAAACATTGTTTTGAATGAATGCATTATAAAAATTAGCTTATTACTTAAAAAATCACAAAAATTGGCAACTAAAACTGTCCTATCCTTAAAAATTTCTACCAATTCTAAAGTATAAATTGCCTTGCAATAATAATAAAAAAGAACTCAATAAGTGTTCAGTATGATGATAAACTGTTATAGTTTTCTATTTAAGACTACATTTTTTAGACTGGAGAATTTTTTTTTTTTTTGTCATAGAGGCTGAGCAACCAGAAAGGTGATCAAAGTCAGGGGCCTATCACAAAGACTGTCCCTAAGCTGGCAAAAGACTCTGAGATGTGGGTCTCACAGTACAATAGCAACTATTACAAGCTGAATAGGATCTTTCAGGATAAAGCCATCTATGCTGTAAGAAATGGTAGGTCGTCCCTCAGGGCTCAGGTGGAAGCTGAAAGAGATGAACCTGCTCCTGAGGAGATGTTCATTCAGGAGATGAACATGCTCCTGAATAGAAAGATGGGGCCCCAAAGAGGCTTTTCCTGTTAGCGATTCACGGAACGAGTGAGTCCCATTGTCTGAAAGAGTAGTTTTCTGTAAAGCTTAGAAAACATCCTTACACTTTTTAATGGAAACCCAGAAGACATCGTCCGCAGGCTTCTGTGCTGTAATTAGAGGTGAAATCTTTCTCAAAGGCGCGGGACCTCCATTTCTGGATGGGATCCTGGTGTCAGCACTGAGCACAGCTTTCCCTTCTGATGCACCAGAGAGTGGCTGCTTTAGGTTAGGTGGTGCATTCGTGCTATGTAAATGACAAAAATGGAATACAAACTATTTGTCAGTTTCTTTTCTAATATACAAAGTATCATAAAAGTTAGTGTTCAGGGGAAATGATGTTTCAAAAATAGGGTACTTTTGAGGGAAAGTAGAAATGGACATGTTTACTAATTTTCATGCACCCATGTATGTAGGGCATGACTGTGAACTCCTAGGAGGAAGGGTTACCTCTTACTCACTCATTTATCTTGCGGGTCCTACCACAGCAGGGCAGCACTGGGTGAGGGTCCAGGTGATCCCAGGTAAGCATCTGCTTGAACAGGTTTCAGCAGGTGAACAGGACAGTTTTCCGAAAACACCAGCCCCTTCTAGTTCTCACAGGTGGAACAGAAATGTTCCTGTCTCCTGAGGTAACACGAGCTCTTGTCTAATTTCCCCATACTAGGTATATTCTCAGAAGCCCCCAAGACAGATCTGATTCATTTTTATGTAAAAAGCCCATCTGACAATTGAAGGCAAAATATAGCGATGCAAAATTTTTGCTATGGTGTGGCAGACCCTGCAATGTGGAGGCAAATTGTGATATCTCTCTTTGAGGACACTTAAGGTCCTGTAACAACTCCACTCCAACCCTGGGAGGAAAAAAAAAATTCACACAACTGCATTTTGCATAGATTTTATCAGATTTCTGGATTTGCTAAGGCTGTTCTCTGATCTCTGTTCTAAATTCCATACACAGTGTGAAGACTACAAGATTTTTCTCACATGTGGATAAGGAATACTGTGAATCCTTAATCTGAATGAATATAGACTTATACAAATACTTAAGGATGCATAGAGCACGTGATGTTTAGAATAGTGAACTAAGGAGGAAAGAAAGATACTTAGGTGACTAGACTGGAACATGAATGGTGATTGGAACTGGAGATTTGGGAGTCAACAACATGAAGATAGAAGGTGAACATCACTAATTTAATTTAATTTAATTTAATTTAATTTAATTTAATTTAATTTAAATAATGTATTGACCACCTATACATGCTGGGTGTTCTACCAGGCATAGGGACAAATTATGAATTATGAATGTTAGAGTTTGTATCTAGTCATTGGAGTCTCTGAGAGAACAGACAGACCAAATAGAGGAGATACTCTGATGCCAGTAATTAAAAAGACATACTTACTCATATAAATGTAACTATCTAAATTTTTAGGAATTATAATCCTGTCATTGACAACTGCAGTCTATAACTAAAATTCCAAAGGTGCAATTGTCATGTCTAAAATTTGGGGTGTTATTTAAAAATATGGCATTTACATTTATACATGAGCTGAAAATGAAGTAAGTCCTGTCATAATTTGACAGGCATAATCACTTATCCTATAATGCAAACAGTACCCTAATAGCAAGATGCTAATATTGCTGTGATGCAGGTGTTGCTAATTAGCCATTGGATTAGGCTGCCTCGTATTCTTTTTTTTCCTCACCTATGCATAATGTTTGTGCAAAATGCAAATGTGGAACTCTAAGCTGGAATACTTAAGTGTCATTCATGGCATGTGGACTGACCTTGAAGCAATGAGAATTTTGAATTGGACAACGGTCATGGCTTAGTTGTAGTGGAGAGCTCGGTCTGATTCCTGATTCTTCATTTGATGGTCAGTGTTGATTCTCAAATGGAAGCTGAGTTCATTTGGGTTCTGGCTAAGTGATTAAGTGAGAATACAAAATTTCGTTTCTTCTTTGTTCTTCCTAACATTTATAGTAGTTGGATTGCTCTGGGAGAAACAGCAGTTACTAGTTAATTAGATATCTCTTTTCTCTCTCTCTCTTTTTTGTTCTTCTTTGTTTCTCCTTTCTTTCATCTTTTTTTTTAAAGGGAGTAAAATTAAACACAACAAAACAGAACAGAATGGGACATAAGAAAGCATAAATTTCAAAGCTAGACAACCAGAGATCTTCACTATCTGTCATATTGTCTCTTGTTTTCTTCCAAATGGTTGTCCTTGTCTTTGCATATGGAGAGCTCTTACTAAATAACATAGCCAGTCTTTTCACAAGATGTGTAGTTCACTGGCTCCCACTTGCTAGGCAGGGGGGAGAGGGAGGGGAGACACCAGGTGGGGGACAGGATGACATGAGATGTCTGATTCTCAGCCCATATGCAGGCAGGATCACAGTCGCCCCCCAGAGATGGGAAGAGTTCCTTGCTCTCCCTGCACCCCGAGTCAACCGCACTGTGCAGGTCTCGATGCACCAGGATCTCTTTCCTTCAGGCCTCTGAAAGTCTGCCACACTCTCAGCCGCCCCCAGAGAGGGGGGGAGTTCCTTGTTCTCCCGGCATCCCGAGTCAACCACACTGTGCAGGTCCTGACATGCCAGGGTCTCTTTCCTTCAGGCCTCCGAAAGTCTGCCACACTCTCAGCCGCCCCCAGAGAGGGGAAGAGTTCCTTGTTCTCCCAGCACCCCGAGTCAACTGCTCTTTCATCTTTTTTTAAGACAAGGTTTCAGGGCCGGGGATTTAGCTCAGCAGGCATAAGCA
>PVJX010038013.1:0-16572 GCA_004027295.1 Dolichotis patagonum
AAAACTGTACGTTTTGAAATGAGATTCCCTGACCTAAAAGAAGGAATAAAAAGAAAAAATTACAACATTAGATGATGCAATTTTTGTGGTGAAGTATGCCATTTGCCAATATGATATTAGAAAAATGTTTTAATTTTCTTATTTATGAAATGGTGATATTAATTTTACTTAACTCACTGGGTTGTGGTAAAGATTAAATAAGTATATGTGATGAATATAAATCCCTAGAATAATGTAAAATGCCAAACTGTTTTTCATTTGTTAATAAATAGAATTCTGAAAAAAAATGTTAAGCTAACAAACCCAGAATAAGTTGATGTAAATGTTTTTCCTTTATTGCTTTTTATCTTTGGGATTGAACCCAGGTCTTTGTACTGAGCTACAGCCCCACCCCCATTCCCCTTTTCTAGGGAATTGTGTCAGGGTTATTGTATTAGTACATGTTTGCGGTACATATACATGACGCATCTTCTTTTCATGTCCCATTCTTTTTTCCCTGTTCCCTCCATCTCTTAGTCCAGCACCCTTTGTCAAAGGTCCAGCTTCCTATTTCTACTGTCTGCCTTTTATTTTGATCTTTGTTTATTTATACTTTGGGTTTCTCACATAAGAGAAACCACATGATTTTTTGACCTGTGCATTTTTATTTCACTTAGCATTATGGATTTAAGATGCATCCATTTTCTTACAAATGACTTGTTTATTCTTCTTTATAGAAAAGTAGTATCCCATTTTTTTACAGATCCCACATTTCTTTCTCCATCTGTACATAGACAAATAGGCCGCTTCCACAAATTAGCTATTATAAATTGTGCTACTGTAAATATGGGTATTTATATAACACTGTAATGGAATATGGTGTGTCTAACTCTTTAAGGGTGGATTAAAGGGGAATTGGAAGGGGAGTAGGTGGGTCAAATGGAATTTCTACTTTAAGTTTTTAAAGGAATCTTCATACTGATTTCCAGAGTGGTTTTACTAGTTTACATTCCAATCAACAATATAGAGGGCTCCTTTTTTTCCCCACAGCCTCACCAGTTGTTTCTTATTATTTTATATCTTGATGTTAGTGATTCTTTCTGGAGTAGGATAGAATCTCAGTGTTGTTTTTATTTGTATTTTTCATATGACCAGTGATGCTGACCAGTTTTTCAGGTATTTATTAGCCATTCATACTTACTTCTTTTTCTGAGAATTATCTATTCATTTCCGTTGCCCATTTTTTGATTGGGGCCTTTATTTTAGGGTTCTAATTTTTTCCAATTCTTAATACATTTTAGATATTAATCCTGTATCTGAAGTATAGCTGGTAGAAAAGATTTTCTCGTTTTGTATGCTGTATTGTGACTTCATTGATTCCTTCCTTTTCCATGAAGAAGCTTTTTAACCTATTATAATCCCATTTATTGACTTGGTGTAATTTCTTGCACTATTAGTATTCATCTTAGGAAGTCCTTAGCTAGGGCTACGACTTCAATAATTTTCCTATCTTATCTTCTATCAGATTGTTTCATCTTTAATATTTAGATTTAACAATTTACTAAGAAAAACCCCAGCTATGTAAACATATTTAAAATTTTTTTTCTTTTCTTTTTTTTTTTTCTTTTCATATTTAAAATTTTAAAACGGCATCTCACTAAGTCCCTAAGTAGTCCAGGCTGGGCATCTTCCTTCCTCATTCTTCCAGAATGCTGGGATTACAAGTGTGCACCACTAGACTCAGCTAAAGCAGAAAGTAGAGCATCAAACAGAGTCAGAAACAGATCTAGTAATGGCAATACCACCCTAGAATCAGAAAGTAGTTTACATGTTCCTCAAGAGGAAGGTTATGGAGTTTATGGCTGGCTTGTACCTGTGTAACCTGAGGCAACAGACTTAATATCTCTAAGACTCAATCCTCATGTCTGTCAAAGTGTGGTAATGATATTAACTGGATCGCAGAATTTCTGTGATTAGTAACTGAAGTAATCCTTGTAGTTAATTTAACCTACAACTTTGCCCGTCCTCAGTCTTCAATAACAGTTAAAGTCACACAGGTACAATGCATCATTGATCAGTTATTGGGGTCTTTTGAGTCACACCCGTCCTATTTTATTTTAAATATCAAGTATGCTACATGTGGTGCTCAGATGGTCAAGACAGAAGGGAACATTGGTTTCACTTTTCAATTTATAAATGGATGACAGAAGAGGGAAGCTAAGGCTGAGAAGTCTCTCGGTGTCCATGTGTTAAGGTTTTTCTTGTGATGTCAGGCAGTGGAATTTCAGGATGTGCAGGAATTGTTTGAAATATGCTGCTTTAGCAGTCAGGTGATACAGTTCTGGTCTTGGTTTTTTCCTAACCTTGTTATGTGACCTTTATTAAGTCAGTTTTCTGCTTCACTCTTAAATTATCTTTTCTCTAAAATATATTGGCTGAACTACATATGATCTGAAAGGTCTCCTTTTTTCTATAAATCTTCTGGAACAAAAGAATATACATAATTTAGGAATCTTTGGGGCTTCATGGTTTCATAGAAAGGAAGGTTTATATTTTACAGAGCCATTTGCAACTGATGCGAAGATTCCTACTTGGAGATTAGTCACCTCTTTTCTGTCTATGGGAGAGGAATCCTCACACAAAATAATTAAGATTCAGTGGATAATTTCCTAGGGTATATGAATGATGCTGTTTCTGCTTTTAAAAATATTTAAATGAGATATTTGTATTTGGACTCTATGCGTTTAACTTAAACATGAGGTTGCCTGTGAAACAAAGTGAATTACCACCCTACTTCAATATTGTCTCTGGACCTAAGAAGAGAAAGAAAAAACTGTTTTTGGTCAGCGGTGTAATAGAATTAGAGAATGTTTGCCTTATTTAGTCATGGTCTGGCTGAGTCATTCCAACTGATATTGTTTGGAATGAAAACTAGACCAGATGTTCACTTAAATGAACTGGAGAGATTAACTGTAAATCCTACCGCATTATCTCGAAGGGTGGGTGTAATCATCTCCAAAGAATTTCCTGGAGCTGGCACAGAGATTACTAATTAAAATTACAGCTAACACTTTTATTATATACACACGATATTTCAAATACCATTCTATGTGTTTGTTAAGTATCAACTAATTTAATAAATACCCACAATTAGCCTTGAGCTAGGTGCTATTTTTAAACTCATTTCGTGAATGAATTCATTGAGCCTGGGATATTAAGAAGTTTGGTCACTCAAGTAGAACATGGTAGAGGTAGGATTTAATCTGGTAACTGGGACTCCTTGGCTCCTGTTTTGCATTGTCTTATGCAAATCTTCATTTCTGACCCAAAGGTATCATTAACAATGTTAGGTTCATTGTTAATTTATGATTGGATGAAGAGGAGTTTGAACTATTATGAATAGGAAAGATATACTGCCCCTCAGGGAGCAAAAAAAAATGTTAAATTTTGGAGATTTATCTATCTATCTATCTATCTATCTATCTATCTATCTGTCTGATAAGAAATCTCTTGTAATAACAAGACAATATATCCACTGTTTATTCATCTTTTGAAATAATTTGAGGAATGTGAAAAGAAGGGGAGTCTAGACCTTGGTTCTTTGTCTGCCTGAGGTATTTGGAATGTGTTTTGTTATGATCAAAGCCAAGTGGGTTATACTGGTTGTTGATTTTTGGTTAACCTTAAAAAGGAGCGAAATAACACTGTTAGATTCTTCTCATTTCTAGTGGATTCCCAGATATTTCTCTGTTGTTGAAGCTCATTGGAAACACTGCGCTGGCTCATACTGACATTCTTCTGAGCTTCACTTAATGTCAGAGAGCTTCTTTGTCTTTTGTTAACCTACCTTTTCCAACAACATAAAGAAAGTGTAACACTTTTGCTAAAAATTTAAGTTTTAAAACAACAGAGTGTGTAGTTTGAAGACAGTATTCACTTTAGAAGGCATTTTTGGACAGAGCCTCACAAATCTGAATGAGAGCTCCTAATGCCTTTGAAAGGCATAAATCCATCTCAGACTTAATCTCCCTTGTTTTTTCCATGCTTCTAAGACACTCAAGGATTGTGCTAAAGTTATGTTTTTAAAAAAATGTGAAATTTTTATTTAAAGTGCAATGGACTATACAGCAATATCAGTTTGCCAAATAAAAGAAAGCACCATATGATGAAGAATGCATCTGAAATATACATCAGGTATATCTCAAGTATCATTTTATACTCCATTTTGATTTTTTAAACTTTAAAACAAAATAGAATAAAAACAATGACACAGAATTTCAAAACAAAATAATAAGAGATTAATGCTGGTTAATATATTGCACATTGTTATCTTTAAAGTAGTTGCTCAGATTGCAAGATATAGGCATAAAAAAATGATCAAACAATGAACACACAAAGCTTTCTTTTTGATGAACTAAGAGAGACTAGTAATATAATTGTCTATTATATATATAATATATATATATATTATATATATAATATTTTCCCTTTTTTTCCTCCTTTCCCCCTTGCCAGTTATTCTTCCTTTTACAGAAGTTTCTTCCCTTTTCATTTTCACAATATCTATTGTACATTTTGAATCTTATTTACTCTTTCAGTTTTTACACTAGGGAGACAATACCATGCTTATACATGCAGGTCTGGTTTATTTCACTTATGATGTTTTCACTTCTTCTTGGAAAATACCCAGAAGGGGAATAGCTGGGTCAAATGTGACTTCCAATCATAGTTTATTGAGAAATATCCACATTGATTTTCACAGTGGTTGGACCAGTCTACATTCCCATCAACAATGGAGATGGGCTCCTTTTTCCCCATTGCCTTGCCAGCATTTATCATTGGTTGATTTCTTGATGACAGTCATTCTTTCTGGAGTGAGGTGGAATCTCAGTGTTGTTTTAATTTGCATTTCTTGAATGACCAATGACTTTGAACACATTTATTTTATTTTTTTTGGTACCAGGGATCGAACTCATGACCTCGTGCTTGCCAGGCAGGCACTTAAGCCACTGAGCTAAATCCCCGGCCCTGAACACATTTTCATATATTTATTTGCCAATTGTATTTCTTCATGTGAGAAGTGTGTACTCATCTTAGATGCCATTTTTGGGTTAAGTCTTTGAATTTTGGAGGCCTGGTATTTAAAAATTCTTTATATGTTCTAGATATAAATCTTTTGTCTGAGGGAGAATTGGCTAAATATTTTTCCCATTCTGTGAGATGTCTTTACACTCTGTTGATTTCTTTTGATGTGCAAAATCTTTTTAATAAGATGAGACCCCATTGTTGATTCTTTAAAGTACTTCCCATGCAGTTTGAGTTTTGTTTATGAACAAATTTTGTCTGTGATCCATTTGTTGTTCAGGAGAATGTTATTTAATTTCTATGTTTTTATGGAATTTTTTCAGGTTTTCTTATCATTGATTTCCAATTTCATTGCACTATGGTCAGATAATATGCATTGGATAATTTCAGTTCCTTTGCATTTACTTAATCATGTTCTATGGGTTAGTATATGGCCTATTTTAGAGAATGTCCCATGTGCAGCTGAGAAGAATGTGTGCTGTGATGTTGTTGGATGAAACACTGTAACATATGTTAAGACCACTTTTTTCACATTTGATTCAGTTCTGTTATTTATTTACTGACTTTTTGTCTAGTTGAACTATTTTTTTGTGACAATGGGATACTAAGGTCCCTCATTACAATTTTGTTATTGTTTACTTAATTTCTCATGTCTATTAATGTTTGTATTATATAGTTGGATGCTCCTGTATTATATATATATATATATATATATATATATATATATATACTTTATATATATGAATGATTGTAATCTCTTCCTCTTGAAGTTTTTCCCTAACAAGTCTGTAGTGAACTTCTTTATATATTTTTTTTGGTTTGAAATTCACATTGTCTGCAAGCAGAATAGCTACCCCTGCTTTTTTTCTAGGTTTCTGTTCCATGAAGTATTGTTTTTCAGCCTTCAACTTTGTCTATGAATTTCTGGATTAAATGTGTTTCATACATACAGCATATTGTTGAATCTTGTTTCTTGACCCATTCTGCCAATCTATTTCTTTTGTTTGGTGGATTGAGGCCATTTACATTGATGGTTATAACAGATATGTATTGGCTTATCTTTGTCATGTTATCTTCCTGCTATTGGTTCCCTGCTTTTACCCTGTTTAACTGCTTATGCTGCCTGGTGGTTTCTTTCTGTTGTCATTCTTGGAATTTAATCATTTTTATCTCTATCTAGAATATCTTTCAGTACTCCTTCTGGATTGGTTTGGTGGACATGAATTTCTTCAATTGTTCTTTGTTGCAGAAGTATCTTATTTCTCCACTAATTTTCAAAGAGTTTTTCAGGGCACACCAATCTATATTGGAAGTTG
This sequence comes from Dolichotis patagonum, assembly GCA_004027295.1. Classification (NCBI taxonomy): domain Eukaryota; kingdom Metazoa; phylum Chordata; class Mammalia; order Rodentia; family Caviidae; genus Dolichotis; species Dolichotis patagonum. The sequence goes on from PVJX010038013.1 coordinate 6,381, forward strand.
TTTTCTTTCAAGTGTTGAAATACTTCTTTCCAAGCTTTTCTTCACTTGAGGGTTTATGTTGAGAAGTCAGCCATGATTCTAATAAGCTTTTCCTTGCAGATAATCTGTTTCTTTTCTGTAAGAGTGTTTAATGCTCTTTGTTTTGTGTGCAGGACTTCTGGAATCTTGATTATTATATGTCTGGGTGTAGATTTATTTTGGTTATGGCTAATTGAGTACTATATGCCTGACTTATCTGTATGTCAGATTGTGTTCCCATGCTTGGGAAATTTTCTGCTATTACTTCTTCAAATATTCTTTTTATTTCATTTGCATTGACTCCTGTTTTTCTATTGACACCTATCAGCTATGTTTTTCTTTGCATTGTCTTGGAACTGTTGAATTGTTATTTCATGGTCCCTTGCTATTTGAAAGGGATCTTTCCTTTCATTATCACTAGCCATTATCCTGTCTTCAAGGTTTGAAACTCTGTCTTTGTTTGGTTCAGTTGGTGTTGTAGTCAGGGGTTGGGAGGAAAACAATTAGAATCAGGATGCGGAATTTATAATATTATTTTATGATGGTCACCCAGAGTTTAACACAAGAAAGTGCAGGAAATCTATCCACAACACTAAAGACACAGAATATTCAGCCAAGGGCCTGGATCCCACAGCAATGTCCCACATGAGTCCAGATGAAAACCTAGAGCCCATGACAGTGCCTCCCATGAGTCCAACTGAAGATGTAGAGCCCATGAGAAGGACTCATGCCAGTCTGTTTTACAGATCCATGCTGGAAAGGCCCAAAGGTCAGCGATGAATCTAGAAAGTCTATGCTAGGTAAAGGAGCTGTGCTGGTAGGTTGAGGTTTCTACAGTGGAACCAAGAAGTCCTGCTCATAATAAAGCCAGGGCTGTCCTGAAAAGCACCACAGCCATCCTGAGTGACACGGAGGTCCCTGAGTTCCTCCAATGATAAGAACAGTTGAGTATATGCCAGAAAGCCAGCATGATGAGTTTGTCCTGAAGATTAAATGGCACATGTCTTCCCCTCCAGAGCCGGGAAGTGAGACTTGATGTAAGGACCAGAGCTCCCCCAAAGTGAACCACAGCCACTCTTACCAAAAAGGTCCCAAGCTCCTCCAATGACAATGGTTGAACTCAGACTGGGGAATCTAGTCATGAAGAGCTTCTCTAGGAGAACCAACGGCTCAAACAGCAACATATAGGAGAACTCACAAAGCCTAGTTCATCTGCTCCACATCTCTATGCTGGCAACTTCCCTCAGGTGCACCATCTATGCTCAGCACCATGATGATTTAATTCAGCTGGTATGAAGTTGACCATCAGTTTTTAACCCATAACAGTTGGATTTTCCAGCTTTCAGTGGAATTTTTAATTTCCTGAATTTCTCTTTAGATCTGTTTCATGCATTCTATTTCTTTCTTATATTATTCAGTCAATATTTCCATCAGTTTTCTGTGTTCCTGATTTTTTAAAATTTTTTTTATTTTAAAGAGAATAAAACAAAGCAAAACAAAAACAGAACAAAGCAGAGCAGAGGAAAACAATGCAAATAACACAAGATTTCAGAAAAATACAGCAGGGAATCAATGGTGGCTACCATAATGTCTCATTTTCTTCAAAATTTCAGGGGTGTCTTCCAATTTATTCTGTAACTATGTCTCTTGTACTTGTTCTGGATGGGCTGGAAGTCTGAGGTTACATATAGCTTTTTTGTCTTATCATTCTCAGCTTTTGGTTCATATTCCAGTCTTTTAAATCTTGTTAGTCTCACCTGTCCATCACAAGTGTCTTAGTCAGGGTCCTACTGTGTGGCTGGCAATCACTCGCTTGCCAGGTTCCATAATGTAGGACAGGGGCCACTCACTTGGATTCCCTTTGTGGGGTCAGTTTGGTGAGTCTTGGATTCTTCCTGGGCTGACTAGCCTAGGAGTTTTGATGTGAACCCTTGTCTTGTATTATTACTGCTATTTTAGACTTTCCCAGGGTCCTGTCCATGGCATGTACCCCAGCTGGGGTCCTACAGGATCCTTTGGGGTCTTGCATGCTGACCAGTTTTCGCCAGATGGAGGGAGGGTCACTGGAGCTCTCACAGGCCCACCAATCTCTGCCAGGTAGAGAAAGGCCCCACCCACACTCTCGCCTGACTACTGAGGTTCTCTGGTTTGAGTGAGGGCTCACTGGTGCTCTTGCCAGCCCCTAAAGTTACTTTTCATACATTATCTTTTTTTCTATTTATCTCACAGTAAAGATTTTGTGTCTGTATATATGAAATGAAAGCTCTGTTTACAAAGTTATGCTTCCAGAATCTTGTCCCAGATCAGTGTCACATCTGTACATGTGCAGGTTTGCTAGTTCAAGTATTGTGATATTGCACATGAATGAATAGCCTCAAGAGTGCTATTAAAAAGACTAAATATTGTGATCATCACAAACATCCAAAAAATGGATCTCAGTTTAAGATATTAGCTTCAATAGTATTTCCTGAGCGTAAAATAAACTCTCTATTTTACCTCCTGCTAACTATTTTACCTCCTGCTATGTAAAGTTACTCAGCTATAAAGAAGGATAATCAAAAGACTCTTGTGGGTAAATGGTTCGGACTCAGATAGATGAACAACATGTTGTTTTCCCTAGTCAAGCTATTCTCTCTCTCTTTTGGTACCGGAGATTGAACTCATACTCTGATGCTTGCCAGGCAGGCGCTGATGCTGCTGAGCTAAATCCCTGGCCCAGCCAGCCCATTCTTGAAGTCTGAAGTCACTTGGTCTCTCCCAGCTCTTACGGCAGTCTGCGTTTATACCAGAACACACAGTGGTGGCCAGATGACTGTAACTACCTTGGTCATATAAGTTATTTACTCCAGCCACCATTGACCTTGGCTACAGAAATTATTTATGCTGGGATATTGGAAGATGCACTTGAGGGGGAAATATGTTTACTCGGAATCCACTGTCTCCTACGTTCCCTTCTCTTTACAGCCTGAACTAAAGGACTGCCATCATGCACTTCTCCATTGCCTTGAGGTAGAATTCCTTACTTCATTTGTTGGCAACACCTTTCTGTTGTTCAGACCAAATCAAAATCATCGTTGACTCTTGCCTATTCCACATCTAACTTAACAGCAAATATTCTTAGCTTGATCTGACTACTTTACCATTTCTTAGTATTACCCTAGCCTTAGCCACTATCTTCTTTATCTTGCATTACTTTAGCAGCTTCCCAACTAGACTCTGCTGTCCTTCAGTTCTTCTCCCATGACAGCCCATTCTTCTGTTATTACCTAGAGGGGTATTTCTGAAATAAGTCAGACGATATAATTCTGCTAAAACACTGTAGTTTTTCCTCTTTCAGTACAAAGAAGTCAAACAATTTCCTTCTTACAAGTACTCACAAGACTTACCTGATTAGTCCAATTATCTCTGACTTCATTTCGCCTATGATCACAAGCTTACACTGCTCTGTCCTCACAGACTGTGAGTAATCATCCCTGAGGTCTTCACAAAGGACATTCATTCTTCCTGGAATGTTTTTCCTGAAGATTCCACAGAGAACTTCCGCATATCCATCAATGCTTTATTCAATTGCAATTTTTCTGAGTCCTAAGTTAAACAACTCATTTAAAATTGGAACCTTCTCTTTCAGCTTTTAATATCTCAGTTCCCCTTTTCTCACTGTATGTTTTTATTCTACAACATTTATCACATTTTTATCACCATATAATTAAATTATCATGTTAATATCTAGCTCACAAACAAATTTATTTTTTGCTGCCGTATTTCAAATGCTTAGATTAGTACTCAGCACACATTTGCCACTGAATAAATATTGGTTGCTTGACTGAATGAAGGAATAATTGCAACTCAGTCCTCTGCCTTATATGAATGAATTCACCTTGCTTAGGCACACATTCATCTGTGCATTTGCCACAATGTGTTTGTGACCCAGTTTATGTCAATGAGACAAAGAAAAATCCTTGGTGAATAATTCCAGAAATGTCTCACTCTGCTGAAAGGAGAGAGCTTCTAAAAATCATCTCCTCACATCGGAATTGTATGTCATGAAAACATGAAATCTGTGCCTATGCAGCCGTTTTGCCATGGGAGTAGCCATCCTCAGAATGGAAGTTAGAATACAGTGATAGAAATGTGAATCCTTGGCACTGTTGAGTTGATGAATCAAATCTTGAAGATTTGATGATTCTGATCTCTTTAGTTATGAATGGCACTCCACCTCCTTTGTCAGTTAAGCCAATCTGAGTCATATTTTTATTATCTAATTAAGACACCCTTGCAACAAAATTAAGACAGTTAATGGGTATATCCTTACAACAGAATTTCAGTTCTGTGGTGTACAGACACATCCAAGGCTACGTAGCATGACTTAATCAAATCTCACGTTTATATATTGAATGCTCCCTGCTTCTTTCTGTTGCCAAGTAATTCAACCACATTTTCTTGGTTAAGCAATGTTTTTGCAAAACAGTATATCCTCTACTTCTAATTACCATTTGTTAATTAATCAAAAATATTCTGAAAGCTGATTCAAGCAAACAGCCTTGGATATGGGTGCTGTTGAGTTCTGATTATTTTAAATCACTTCTGGTCCATCTAGGTCAAGAATCAGCAAATTGTACGGTTTCTCTTTACTATTCCATCCTATCCTATTTCCCCATAATATTTTCCTTTGCTAACTCTGTACTAGCTGTGGTGCCTTCTTATTTCTTAAAACATCAAGCAGTGTTCTATCTCAAGGCATTTGAACCTGGCATTTCCTCAGCCTGGAGCACTCTTTCTAGTTGACTTCACTGCCCTCAAATCCTTCAGGCTTTTCAAATGTCATTTTCTTAATGAGGTCTTCTCTGACCTCCCTAGGCCCTGTCCTATCTTTATTTTACTGTAAAATACTTAGCAGCTTCTCTCGTATAATTTAATGTGTATTTGTTGTCTATCAGTAGAAATTTCATACCTTTTTTTCTCACTAAAACTCCAATATCTTAAACAATGATGGACACATGAATAGAATTCCAGTGAATATTGCATTTTTAGTGAGTGATTTGACACAGAGAAGTATAGACAGAAGTAACCACTTTTGCAATGAAGCCACCATGTGAGCCTTCTATATCAATATCCTATCTAGTACATTATCATTCTGTGAATATTTCACCGTATTTCATTCAATAGTTTCTTGAAAATTTAGTAGCATATATAAACATAAAAATGCATGCATTATACATTGCATCCTTTGTATGAAGCACAGCAAGGTAATCAGCCCCAAACAACCACTGATGTCCTTGTGTAGGTTCAGAAGTTTATTGAGAGTTAGGGTGAATATTTTACACACTCTTAACTAATCCTACATGTGAGCCATATTTACTCGAGAAACCAGACTCCAGAAATAAGTCCTTACTCTGACACATTCTTCAGTAGCCAAGAAATTATCTCTCTGGATTAATTTTACACGCAACACAGTGTATTTATTAGACCTACATTTTTGTGCCACTGTAAGTTCTCAAATACAAAGGACAAAACAACAACAATACTTTCTTTACTAATTGACATACCATATCTCAACAGGGAAACAATGGCTTGGAAAAGGGCTTCTGAGTGGTTTCTTGCAGAGTTAAGTGATACAACCTCTCATTTTATGCCTTTCTTGGTTTTGTATCTGAAAAACCTAATTCTGGAGAAAATGCTTTGGACAGTTTCAGATATGCTTGGCTAGAAATGTAGGTACCATATGAGATCAGAAAAGAAATAATCAGGGGCAATTTGGTCCTAATCACCCGTGGGATACTGACAGTGAGATGGAAACTAATCCTATCTTTTCTCCCAGAATTACTTTTCAGTTTCCATAGACTTATTAGGGGGGGAGGCAGTTTCTCTAATACGTATTTTTTTTCCATTGCCCAAACTTCGTTCCATCACGCCTCAGGAGCAATGCCATAGCGAGTGTTCCACTCGATCTGATTCCTTCATAGACTTTCTTGGGAGTAGATTTAGGACATACCACACACAATCCAAACTTCCTTGGTGCCGCTGAAATTAGTGTCATTCATGGTAATGGTAATAGTAATAATGATTTTTAAAGTAATAAGCTAAGATTTAACCCTCAAAAGTGGGTAGAGAAAAAAGAATAAATGGAGATAAGAGTACTGTGGGATATCTTGACAATATATGTAGACAAAAGGTACTCACTTGGTGGTGGTACCAGACAGCTGTTTTAGTACAGAAGTTAGAAGTTAGAGCCAATGATGTTGGTACTCCAGGAACATATGTTGAATCACTGAGTAAACCAATGGCTTTAACTCAAATCCCAATTTAATTGGTTTGATTTGTGTCTGGTTTTAAAATTCATTTTATGTAAATTTCCTCAGCTATAAAATTGTAATATACAGGATTATGCAAAATATGTGTAAAATATGTAGCATAGCACAAATACAAAGTAAATGCACAATTAATGGGATGTTTTTATTATTCTACTTGACGTCTTCACAGGCTTGAATAAATTCATGCAAGATGTGAAAGGAGAGACCACCCAAAACAAGAAAGTTGAATAGATTACACAGGTTGCTGTTGATGCTTTAATGGTGTTTGTTTCTACTTTGCCTTATTCTAGTTTTTTCATAAGTCAGCTACAGAAACTTTCCTGCCTGCTGAATGTATGCATAGTTCTCCTCTGCACGCTACAGAGAACCTTAGAATTATTTATACAAAGAGTCAGCTTGTTTACATATTCTGTGAGGAGGATCTAATGATTTCATTGAGATACCTGGAATCAACCATGCATCATACATCCTCTTTGAAATTCTTAACATTTGGGGATCTGCATAAGGGTTTATTTGTTCCTGCTTCTTTTCTCTCTAAATATTTGGAAACATGTTAGCATTGCTAAATTGTAAAAACTTTTGATTATTTATTTATTCATATGTCTTATAGGCAATGCATTTGTAACAAATGAAATAGCAAAGATATAATTTCTGGCCATAAAATGTGCAGTCTTGTGAAACAACTTTAAAAAAACACATGATAAATACTATGACTGCGACTTATAAACAGTGGAAAAATGAGGGCTTTTTGTTTGGTTGGTTGTCTGGTTATACAATTAATTATGAAATATTTTGGGAGGGGCAAATGACATCATTAAATTTGGAAATAATGGGGTGACTGAACATAAGTTCTTTCTAACTTAAGACTCATAAATTCCTATTTTCTTTACAAAAGTTTTATTCTAATGCATTTCAACACTGACTCTTAAATAGCTAATTCAAAAACAAGAATGAAACTTCCTACTGTGAAGAACAATGGAAATGTGTGACAATAGGCTTGTGAAATGGAATGTCTTTTTGTTTAAGCCTGGGAGCAATCTATTGGCTTGTGGGAAAGTAAGTGAAATATATGGTTTATTTCCATAGGTACTGTGGTGGATCAGATAATACCCAGGTCATGTTAGGAACTAAGGTCACATAGTGACTTGGTGTTCCATACTAATCATTCAGTTTCTGCTAAGTCCCAGTAGCAGGCCAAGAGCTGTTTTGCAAAGGGAGAGTAGTTGTTTGCAGATGATGGCAGAGCCTTGCTCCAAAATCCTAAAGGCCTCCACTGTAATTCACCTATGGGGCCCCACCAGAGACTCCAATCACATCTCTATCTGCCAGTGACACTTCAAGTACCTTTGGATCTGCTGGATCATACGGCTCCGGTGGCAGAGCAGACTGCACAGCAGCCTGGACCCCTTGCTGAGCCTTTTCCTGTTCTGGGCTCTAGTCAAAACCAGCAGTTTTCTGAGTCATTCAGTAAATGGGCCAGAGTAAGAAACCAAAATGAGGAACGTGTTGCCTCTAAAATCCTAATAAGTCCACTATGCATTGTGCCTCCTTTTAGGTTGTAGAGGGATCCAGGTGTAACAACTTATTTTTTACCTTGAAAGGATTAGCTCTACAAGCCCCACACTACTCCTAGAAGTTTCACTGAGGTAGAAAGACCTTGAATTTTTTTGGACTTATTTCCTATTCTCTGGCTGTGGAGTGCATTACTAACCAACCCTGAATGGTTGAGGCCTCCTGCTCATTAGGCCCAATCAGCATAACATCAGCCATATAATAGACCAGCAATATCATGTGGGAGAGAAAGGCGATCAAGATCCCTACCAACTAAGTTGTGAAACAGGGATGGTGAGTTATAATCCTGAGATAAGATGGTGAAGGTGTATTGCTGGCTTTGTTATCTGAAAGCAAATTGTTTCTGATGGTCCTTATGGATAGGTATGGAGAAGAAGGCATTTGCCAAATCAATAGCCGCATACCAAGTACCAGGAGATGTGTTAATGTGCTCAAGCAAGGAAACTATATCTGGTACTGCAGCTGCAATTGGAGTCACCACCTGATTCAGTTTACAATAATCTACTGTCATTCTTCAAGACCCATCTATCTTCTTCACAGGTCAAATGGGAGAATTAAATGGAAATTTTGTATTACTAATCTCTGGAATTCCTCTAGGAATGCAATACTGCTTTTGGCTTACTATTTTACCAGGCAAAGGCAATCTTAACGGCTTGCCACTTGGCCTTCCCAATCATAATAGCACTCACACTATAGATGAGGGAACCAATGTGCTGATTCTGCCAAGTGCTAAGTATATCCATCCCAATTATACATTCCAGAACAGGGGCAATGACTATGGGATGGATTTAAGGACCAATTTTGGACCCATTATGAGTTGGACTTTGGCTAAGCCTCTATTGATCACCTGACTCTATGACTGCATGAGGCTTTATGGGGATATCAGGATACAAATCATAACAGTTGCTGTAAGAAATGCTATTGTTTAGTATCATTAGCTATGGGGGAAATGCACATCAAAACAACTCTGATATTTCATCATCATGAATTAAAAACAGCAAATACTAGCAAGAATGTGAGAAAATGGAATCCTCCTAAACTGTTGATGAGAATGGAAACTAATAGGACTAGTAGTTTTTGGAGAGCCCTCCAAAAGCCAAAAATAAAATTTCAGTTTAGTCCATCTATACCTCTTCTGCATAATTCTCCCTTCAAATTAAACATATGCTATAGTGATGTAGTGATACATGCATAACTATGTTTATAGTGGTACAATTTGTAATAACTAAACTACAGAATGAGCTAGGTTAAAGGAAATACAGGGATAAAGAAACTGTGATACTGGCACTACCATGTATAATATAATATGATAAAATATGATATGATATGATATAATATAATGTATAGCAGTATTATTCAGCCATAAAGAAGAATGAATTCAAGTCATTTGTACAAAAATGGATAGATTTTGTGATTATAATGTTAAGTGAAATAAATCTTATTCAGCAGGTTAAATATTTCATGATTTCTTTTATATGAGAAATCTAAAATACCAATAAGTTAAAGTAAAATCAAAGAGACATGGCATGGAAGAGGGGGCAGAATTTGAAGATGGGAGGAAGATAAGAATGCAAGAAAATGAGTAGGGTAGAAAAGGAAGAAAGAAGTTGGAAAAAGGATGAGGATTGTGTGTGTGTGTGCAGGTTTTTGTACTGATTTCCCACACTGAATGAAATTATTAGGTATTTTAAGCATGTACCAGTGGAATATGAAAACAAATAAGTTTAAAGCAAGAAATTCAATTTTAAATTTGAGGATGCTCAATCTTTTTATTTCTACCCATTTTGTTAGGAAACACCTTTAACTTTTTAAAAGCAAAATGTCTTCTCTGTTAAATAATTTTCCACTCATTTATAATAGTTGTACATAAGTGTCACTTTGTTATAAGTGACTTTCTTGAGAGTTTCCAAAGATGGCGGACTGGTAGGTAGCAGGAGAGAGATCCTCTCTGAGAGAGACAGCTTAAATGCCAGAATTTAACACCCTGGAGAGACCCAAACAGAGAGAGATGGACTCTCCCAACCCAGGAAGAAACTAAAGTTAAAAAACTGCTCAAATATGAGGTCCCGGGGCTACCATTAGTGAAGCTAAGATCAGCAAGCACGGTGCCCTCCTCGAGCTGCCTGAATTCCTGCCGGAGAGCCACCTGACTGACCAAACTGCGCCGATGCGACTGGCTTGAGCGCCAGAGCAGGGAGCTGAACATCCTTGTGTGCGGCTCGCCCGCACCCGGCCCTGCATATGACCCACCCAGAGGCACCGTGAATTTGTGCTGCAGCCACGCTGAAGTC
>PVJX010038014.1:0-16558 GCA_004027295.1 Dolichotis patagonum
GTACCAGCCCTCTCCTCTGCATCTAGAAACGCCTACTCAGATGTCTCTTTGGGGCTAGGTGCCCCTCCTCCGTGCTCCCAAGGGGTGTGCTGTACCCAACAATGTTAAAACTATAGTTGCTTGATTACCGACTAAGTCTCTTGCCCTCCCACTTTAGAGGGCAATCTCTGTGTCTTAGTCTTTCTTTTTCTTTCTTTTTTTTTTTTTTTTTTTTTTTTTGCCTTTAACCTAGCCGGTGCTGGCCCAACTTAGGATGTTTAGTAAAGATGTGTTCCATGCATGACGTAATGACAACTCATGCTTCGTTCATGAGTCAAAAAAGTGTGAAATGTGCCAGACACGGTGGTATATACCTGTAATCCCAGGGCTCAAGAAGATGGGGCAGGGTGACAAGTCCAAGCCCAGCCCAAGCAATTCAGAGACATAGCTAGATCTGGGTTTGTTTATTTGTTTGTTTGTTTTGGTTTTTGTTACCAGAGATCAAACTCACAACCTCATGCTTGCCAGGCAGGTGCTTATGCCACTAACCTAAATCTCTGGCCCTATATCCTGATCCTGTTTTAAAATAAAAAAATAAGGAACAGTCTGGGATGTAGATCATGGCAAAGGCCCTGGGTTCAATCCCCAGTACCAAAAAAAACAAAAACAAAACTTTGAAATCAATAAACAAGAAACTGGAAGTTTGGATCCAGCAAGAGATGTAGAAGAGATTGGGAATTAAGAGATAAATAAAGCCTCCCGTTCCCGCTTCAAAGTATTAACACGGAAGACAAATTCCTTCAAGCAGAAAGCCTGAAGAATTAAGAGGAAGTGGTTCCTGTAGGAACGAACCGCGGGGCGGGTCCAAGGCTAGTCCTGCCCCCTAGCCAATGGGAGGGCTTGTTGCCTTCCGAGGCTCCGCCCAGCCGCTTCAGGGTGCGAAACTACACTTCCCGGCGCGCCTTGGGGCCGGGGCAAAGGAGCAGCCGGAAGTGGGGTGCTTGGGGTCTAAGGGCACGAGGGAAGCGGCGGGCGGGACCAAGGAGGGGCTTGCAGGTGAGCCGGTGGACCGGGGGTCGCGGGCATGGCAGAGGCCAGGAAGCGGCGGGAGCTGCTTCCCCTGATCTACCAGCATCTGCTGCAAGCGGGCTACGTGCGCGCGGCGCGGGAAGTGAAGGAGCAGAGCGGCCAGGTAAGCGTTCGCGGGCCCGCGTGGGGGATCCGGAGAGCAGCGGCTCGCGTCGCCACCCCGGGAGACCTGACCAGCCCGGGGTCCCGCGGGACTCCAGGGTGGGGGTCCAGAGTTGCGGGAGGGATCCGTAGCCTTTGCCTACCCTCAGCTACTTCCAGCCCCCACCTCGGCCTCAGTTTCCCCGTCCCTGTAGTGGGCGGGCCGGGATTTGGGATCCGACGCTCAGGGATTGGAAGTTCCCCGAGCCCCTCACCTCCACCACCTTCCTGGTAGTGGCGGTGTTAAGTTTTCTAGGTCTCCAGCCACGTGGTCCGGCCCAGCCCCCTTGAATCGCAAAGGTGGCTGTTGGCGTCGGGGTGAGAAGCGGCAGTTTCCCCGCTGAGAGCCCCAAGAAGAGGGATGCTGTAGTCTTTGATCTGGAACTCAGGCTCTTGGCCTTGCTCGTACTGATAGGACAGTTTCGGGGAATGGAATGTTCTTTTAGTTTTAGTTTTGGTTTCCCCGTTCTTCATTCATTCAACAAGTGTTAGTTAGGTGCTCAGGGTGGTGGTGAGAGCGCGGTGAGCACCGTGCCTCGGCCTTCCTGGGTCTTAGAGTGGGATAGAGGCTACACGTTAAAGAATCGCAAAAGTGTGCACTGAACACTGCATTAGGTGGTAAATGAGGGGCGCGGGATACTAAAAGAGGAATGGCAGAGTGTCCTTGTGGGGACTGCTTTCCTGAGGAAGTGACAGCTGCGCAGAGCGCTGAAGGAAGGGGAGGTACTGCAGGCCATGTGCAAATCGCCTGGAGTTAGGAAGGGGCTGCGCGCACCCCGTGGCCTCCAGAGGGGTCTGCTGTGGCCAGTGTGAAATACAAAGCCCGCAGTCTGCTGTGGAGGTGGAGGCTGGCCTGAGCTGTCCCTGGGCAGTTTGGTATTTGCTTGAGGTAAACTGTGGCAGAGTTTTAAGCAGGGTATTGACCTGACTAGTCAGTATCAGTTTGGCTACAGTAAGGTTGTGGTCCTAACTGTTGCTCTCAGGATCACCTGCAGGAACCAAAGGATGAGGAACCCTAGGAAGTTATCTGTGGTTTTCTGAACCTTCTGGAACTCAGTTCCCTGTTTTCTGCAATTATATCATTTAACAGATAAAGGGAGCTAGAGGTAGTGCCCATCGTCATTAGATTGTGTGCCTGGACAAAAGTATCTTGCTCTTGTGTGCCCTCGTGGAGCAAATTGCCTAGCAGGAACAGACAGTGACAGATACAAAATCGGAGCTCAGAGTATAGTATGTGCAGACCATGGTAGGTGCTAGCTGTCATAGTAAGGCAGGCAAAGGGGAGAAGGAATGTCAGAATCCAGGTGTAGGTGGGGAATGGGGTAGCCGAGGAAGCCTCATAGAGGAGGCAACAATATAGTAGAGACCTAAGGAAAGGAGGGAGTATGGTTAGCAGAGGAGCGAGCATTCCAGACAGCAAGAATGGCAAAAGACTGACACATTCGAAGGCAATGAATGAGAAGGCCACTGTGCCCAGACTTGGAGTCCTAGCTCACTGTGCTGTGCACTGTCGTAGCGTATCTCCTTCTGCCTGATAGCAACCTGGAATGTGGGTACTGCTATATTCAAGAGAGATCCTGCAGTTTGAAGAGGTAAAGAGATTAGCGCCGCAGACTGACAGGAGCTCTGCCTGACTCCACATGTGCCTCTTGGCCACTCTACTCACTCAGGTCGCTGCCACCCTGTGTTCCTGCCACGTTGTTCAGAAGCCTCTGTAGAGCATTTGACACACTGGGTTCTTGTGTCTTTACAGAGAGTAGGCCCTTTGGCCTCAGGTCCAAGGGTCTGGATGCTACCTGGTTGCTTCTGCTTTTGCCAAGAAACTGGTACCCTGTGGGCTTAGTCTCTTTCCAACAGACCAGTAGGCTGTGCTTGTGCCACCTGGCCACTTCGAGTCTCTGGGTTATAGGTAGTGCTTTGGGGAGACTGACTGCCCCGAAGGCCTTCTAAAAGGTGAGGCTGGGGTGGAAGAAGCCTCATCTCATAGCAGTATAGGTGTGGATAGTGCCAGGGAGGCTGAATAAGTAAGTGTTAGCTTGGAACGGTCCAGCTCCAGCCTACCAACATGGGATATTACAAGGTTTTTACCTGGAATCGCTTGCCTTTCTTGTCTCTGGAAGATTTGGAATGTTATTGGCAGGGCATGACTTCCCAGAGTCAGAAGATCCTGCCCCAGACAGACTACCTGTCTGTGCAAGCCTGAGATCGGGAGAGGTGGGTCTTTTCTGTGCTGGGAGCTGATCCCAACTCTCTCTTTACTTCTTGCAGAAGAGTTTCCTGGCTCAGCCTTTCACCCTTTTGGACATCTATACACACTGGCAACAGTAAGTTTGGTGAAGCTGAAGGGTGGGATTGGGACACCCCAAACAATCATCTTGGAATAAGCTAAGATACTAGTCTGGGCTAAGGTCTCTTCTCATAGCCCACTATAGACATTCTTGTCACGCCTCAGAAGCCAGGTCACATCAACTGTGTGGCTATTTAATGGTGGGAGGGGATATTGAGAGTTATGACCTCAAGAACAAAAGCTTCTTGCTGGGGCCTGGTGGAGCACATCTGAAATCCCAGCACCTGGAAGGCTGAGGTAGGATTGCCATAAGTTTGAGGCATAACAAAACCCTGTCTCAGACAAAACAAAGCTTCTCACCAGCCTGTTATTCACTCAGTCAACAAACATTTATAAGCATCTGTGGAATGCCAAGTCATGTCCTAAGTGAGACAGGCCTGACTGCGCTTCTTTGCAGCTAACATTGCAATCAAGGAGTTAGTCATCAGTCAGAGAACAAAGCAAATGAACATGAAATGATAATGGTAGTGAGATTACCAAAGAGAGGACCTTGCACGCTTCAGGGAAACTTCCCTGAGATGGCCTTTGCCTTGAGAGCTGTTTGAAATGGGACTGAACTAGGCCATGGGTGCAAAGAAGCAGGGAGGGTGTACCCAGCAGTGGCCAGGGGACAGGACAGGTGAAGCCAGCAGTCAGCAGGGCCTGGCCATCCAAGGTGAGAAAGCATCTACCCCAGAGCTGTGGGAGCCATGGACAGGCAAGGCACAGAGTGGGGTCACTCTGAAGTGGGAGGACCAGTTGGGCCTATGGACACCCTCAAGGAGGACAGCAGTTCCAGGAATATTAGGGGAGGAACCCACAACTGCAGGTGAGTTTTCACCCCAGATCTGGCTTACACGCCTAAGTAGAAAGTGGGTCGATGTGTGGCACTGAAAGGAAACTCGATACAGAGGGAAGGATTCCAAAGACATGTTAAGTGTGAAATGCCTGTGAAATACACTTGGTTGGTTTTTGTGATCCTGGAGGATAAACCCAGGGCCTTCACAGGGAGCTGTATTCCCAGCCCCTTTTTTATTTTTTATTTGCTATTTTGAAACAAAGTTTCCCCAGGTTGTTAAATTGCCCAATCTGGGCTGAAACTATGTAATAATCCCTCCCTCAGCCTTCCAGAGTGCTGGAGTTGGGGTGTGCACCACCACTTCCAGCTGAAATTTGTAAAACTTAAGGATTTCCAAGGAAGGGAAACTAATCCAAGGGTGCATCAACGGAGAAATGAAGAATGAAGCGCGGGTGATCTGTTACCCCTTGTACCCACCTGATCGCAGCTGACTGGGGAGTGAAGTACCGCAGACCTGTCCCATGGAAAAATGGCAGCAGAGCCAGGCATGATAGCACATACCGGTAATCCCAGCACTCTAGGAGGCTGAGGCAGGAGGATCACAAATTCAGTCCCATCCTAGACTACTTTGCATATTAATTTTTTAAAATTTATTTATTTATTTTGGGGGGGTGGGTACCAGGGATCAAACTCACAGCCTCCTTGTGCTCGGCAGGCAGGCGCTTAAGCCACTAAGCTAAATCCCCGGCCCTAATTTTTTTTTTTTTTTTCTCGTCTTTTTGAAACAGGGTCTGCCTATGCAGTTCAGGCTGGCCTTCAACTCACTTTGTAGCCCAGGCTGGTCTCGAACTCACAACAATCCTCCTGCCTCAGCCTCCTAAGTGCTGGGATTACAGGTGTGTGCCACCACGCCCGGCTCTAATTTTATTTTAAAGAAGAAAAAATAATAAAATTTCAAAATACAATTAAGAGACAGTAATAATAGATAATACATTGTGTATTGTTATCTGTAGTTACTCAGAGTCCAAGATATCTGCATGTAGCTGTCCAAACAATATTAGCACAAACCATTCTTTTCAATGAATTAAGAGAAATTAGTAGTAAAGCTGTCTCAACTATCATACGTCTCAGGTTGCATCCATTTACCTATAAATGTCTCAAGTTTATCCTTTATGGCTGAGTAGTACTCCAGTATATAAAAATACCACATCTTTTTTATCCACTCCTCATTTGATGGGCATCTGGGTTTTTTCCAATATTTAGCTATTACAAACTGTGCTGCTATAAACAGAGGTGCACATGTATCGCTGTGGTATGGTGTTTTTTTGTTTTGTTTTTTTTTTTTTTTTTTTTTTTTTTTTTTTTTTTTTTTTTGCGGTACCGAGGATCGAACTCACGACCTCACACTTGCCAGGCAGGCGCTTATGCCACTGAGTTAAATCCCCAGCCCCTGGTGTTTTAATTCTTCTGGGAAGATACTGAGAAGAGGAATAGCCAGGTCAAATGGCACTTCCAGTCGTAGTTTTTTGAGGACTCTCCAGAAGGGCTGTACCAGGCTGTACTCCCACCAACAGTGAGGAAGGGTTCCTTTTCCCCCTGCATATTAAATCAAATCAAATTTTTAGAAGAAGCCAGATGTGGTGGCGCACGCCTATAAGCTGAGCACTCGGGAGGCTGGGGCAGGAGGATCGCTGTGAGTTTGAGACCAACCTAGATACATAATGGAACCTTGTCTCACAAAGACAAAAAAAAAAAAAAAAAGCGAAGGAAAGCATGGCTGTGTGCCTTCCATCCTCCGGCCTGACCATCGCCAGCTGTGAAGAATGGTAGTGAGCCCTGGGAAGTGCGGAGGCACCGCAGTGCACATCTTTGAGGACAAAGGAAACGGCTTCACGGCAGAGGGGGTGGGGGTGGGGGGTGCTCTGTGTCTGTACCTGCTTTAGAAAGACAAGTTTCACTTCAGTTTACAAACACGTCACATCTGAGCTACCCAAAACTGCGGTGGACACCTGGGAACAGTGAGTTCCCTGTCATCGGTAGCCTTCCAGCAGAGACAGGGACGGTGCAAACCGATCCTGGCTCCTGGGAGAGGACAAGGGGCGATGAAAACCCTCCCAGCCGCGTCTCTTAGTTCTCTCCTGCCGCTGAGGTGGGCTCACTGTACTTCCTTCCCTAGAAAACCACAGTGGCTGTGCACTCTCTGTTGCCACAGGCACCTTCCATGCGTGAGGGGCACTAAATGGGACAAGCGTCTTACACTGAGGCAGCCCGGCCGAGTGGCTGCCACAAACCAGAATCTAACCAACAATGTGACCTGAAGCAGCTTTCTTGGCCAGGGGCTATACTTTCTTGTCTTTCTTCTTCTGGTACTTTTTTGTTTGTTTGTTTGTTTGTTTGTTTTTTGGAATTGGGGATTGAACTCAAGACCTCACGCTTGCCAGGCAGGCGCGTGTACCACTGAGCTAAACCCCCAACCCTGTCTTTCTTCTTCTAGAAAAATGAAAATAATGTAATTATCTCATTCTATTGTGAAGATTGTACATAGTAGTCTGCATAATAAAGTGCTAGACCCAGCCATTGGGAGCTGCCCCCCACCCCCACCCCCACGTTTATTGTGTACCTAGTACAAGCCAGGCGCTGTTCTTTATAGAGCAGGGAGCAAAGCGAAGGGGAAAATCCCCAGCTCTTTCATCTGTATTCTGTGGGGAAGAAAGAAGCTCAGCTAACTGATGTAGGAAATCAGTGATATCTACTCTTTGCAGATTGCTGACAAGTGGCCTTCCTGGGAAGAAGGCACCTGAGCTGCACATGCCCGGCTATGGTAGAGCACTGTTCCTGCCAGCTGGAACATGGGGCATGGACGGCGACTCGCTGGGGCAGTAGGGTGGGGTCAGAGGAGATGATACTGAAGCTCCAGGGACTCGACTCTCTGCGAACTTACCCTGCCCGTGCCCCACATGTACTGCTCACACTTCGGGGCTCCTTCCTCAAGATGAGTGCGAGCAGCCAGGTGCCCAGAATCTCAGCTCCCAGAGTCCTGGGCAGCAGAGGGAAGGGGGCCGCCGCGTTGCCCATGGCAGCTATGTCCCGTCTCTCCCAAAGTAGAGCTGAGGATAGGCAGTCTTTGCTCATGCTGGCAACACTTAAATAGGTTTCTTAGTGCTGGGATTATGGACAGTTTTATAGACCTCTTTTTTTACAAAGCCTTTTTTAAACAGAAGTGAGCCATCTTGCTATCTGTGTAGTGTGTGTGTCCCTGCATGAATGTGGGTGGCCCCCACATCCCTGGACTGTCCCCCTCCACCATCCCTGTTGGGGGATAGCACAGGGACCATGTGCACTGGTCACAACAGAACCTCCGGTTCCCACTGGGGCTCAGCCCCCATCCTCTTCACTTCCCTTCCTCCAAGGACTTCAGGTAACCAACAGCCGAGGACTCTGCCACCAAGTCCTCAGGTTAGGATTCCAGCTGGAACCTGCCCAGACGGGCTGAGGCTCGGAGCTATGGGAAGTAGGGTGGTAGCACTGGGGAGCAGCTCTCACCCCGACCCCACCTGAGCTCTTGAAAGGACACTCAGTTCTGCCACTTCAGGGCTTCCATCGAAAGCAAAGGAAGGGAGCAGCAGGGCACACCTAGAGGTGAGTGAAGGTTGGCCTAAATCTGGGCAAGAAGCTGGGAGCTGTACTTTCTTATCAAAATAGAGAGTGACAGGGTGGTTGTTCCGTACCATCCCTGTCTCTGCTCAGAACTTCAGGTGGGCTGAAGCCCTTGGAAAGTGACGTGGGAAGTCTCTGGGTCCCGCCTCTTCTTGCTCCGGAGCCCAGTGGCTCACAGGGGCTCTGCCCCATCCTGAGAGCCCTGAGCCGTCCTACAGGGCCTGGGAAGCAGGGACAAAGCTGCCTAGAGGATATTTAAGCCAGCATTCTCTGTTCCTGCTTGTAATAAAACTTTTGCTTTTAGGAGTTGTTTTTTTAAAGTTCGTGAGGTGCTGAGAGTACTGTAGTCAGCTGCCAGCCCTCCTCACTCTCTGCTAGGTTGTTCTAGGTAATGGGGAAGCAGGCTTAAAGTAAATAACAGGAGATACAGAAAAGTGCTCAAAGGGAAATGAAACCGGATGGCAGGGCAGACAAAGGGGGGTGGACACCAGCCGAGGGCTGCTCTGAGGAGGCCAAGTGAAGCCCTAGGATGGGAAAGGCAGGGACCTAGCCTGAGAGGGGCCAGGCCCAGGCCACTGTGTGACTGCCAGCTGTGGCTGTCCCAAGACACTGTGGGTCACTTGTGATTATCTTCAAGACTGAAGACAACTGTACAGTTTGAGAATTGTAAAAGCATTTCAAAAAATAAATGAAGATGCAGAACACCTACATTATGTTGTCATCACTGAACTCTGTGCACATTTCCTTTGGGGACTGGGAGGATAGGTGAAGGTCTGTCTGCTCAAGTCTTGTGGAGGTGTCCTGACACCCCCTGGTATAGCCTGTACCCTTGACCTGCAGAACCTCTGAACTTGGCCAGAAGCGGAAGGCAGAAGACGATGCAGCACTGCAAGCGAAGAAGACCCGCGTGTCAGACCCCCTCAGCAGCTCAGAGAGCTCCGAGGAGGAGGAGGAAGATGAAGAGGCTGAAGCCAGAACTGCCAAAACTGGTAAGAGCCCCACCTGCTGGGTGTTGCCAGGGCTTGGGCTTCCCTGTCAGGCCTCCATTGCTGCACCTTTGGGTGAGGGCTAAGTTGTGTCCTCAAGCTCTGGGGACCCAGAGATGAACCAGAAACCCAGGAGGGCCCTGCAGGACATACACCGCCCCCCAGTGGACCCAGGACTGCTCCTGGGTGATTGTGATGGAGGTAGAAAGACAGCGTCTGCCAAAGGGTCCCTCCTGCATGGCCTGAGGGCCGATTGAGAGTTGCTGATTGTCTCTGTATTTTGGCAGGGTATGCAGGCTTTGAGGAGCTCTGGGGCCCAGCCGGGCACTGTGGTTTTAGAGTGCTGGCACCGTGATCTGGGTCTCTACCACCTCTTTTCCTTCCCAGCCCCAGCTCCCCCCTCTGCACCCCCACAGTGCCAGTGCTGTCTGCTTAAGCATCGTGTTACCATGTTTTTGCTTACTCAGAAGATACTTTCTTGGTTTTAAATACGGTTTCTGATTATAAAGGAGATGCAGGATTCATTATAAAGTATTCATTACAGAATATTTGAAAATTACTTTGGAAAAAAAAATCAGAGAAGAAATCACATATATTCTTGTCACGTACAATTCACCAAATTATTCTTCCATCTATTTTCCCTGAGCCTCCTTTTAAAGGTTGTTGGAGATGTTACTGAATATATATGTTATATCTTGTTTAATCTCCTTAAATTATAAATGAAAAACAAGTTTGCTTCAAACTCTACAAAAGCATGTAGGAAATGACAGGTTTCCTGTTCTCTCCGCCTGTCCTCTTTCACTTTCTATTCGGGGTCTTGGTGAGTAGCTGGGAAACTTCTTCCTCTGCCTCCACGGTCAAACAGATATCCATCTACACACGCAAGGTGCCTCCTGTATTCTACTTAAACCAGAAATGGTCACATCTCATACTATTTGGTATGAGTCATTTTTTAACATTTATTAGCTTGGGTTGGCAGTACACAGTGGTTACATGTATCATGGGGAGTTGTGCCTGCAGGCTATGTATCTTAATTCTTTTTTCCCCCATTCCCTGTCCTTCTCCTACCTCATCATTCCCTCCATGTTTAAAGCTGTCATAAGTAGTTGTGACTGTACTTCTCAGAGTCCTTAGTAAGGGAAACAGGTTGGAGGATTTGTGGGCAAAATGACAGGGAATCTGGTGTTTCCTTCACAATAATGCACAATGGGGAAGAGCAGGTGAAGCAATGGATGAAATAAGAGCAGCCCCAAGCCAGCCCTGGTTGGAGTCAGTATACTGTTTCTCTACTTACAAATGGGTTTAAAATGGGTTTAAAACTTCATACTTGCAGAAAGAGAGGAGAGACAGAGTGAAATGCTAGGAAAAGAGTGACATCATGCTGTTCATCTCAGCAACGTTCTCTTTAACAACAACTTAGGAATCTTTTCCTGTCTGTCTGAGATCCCAAGGAGATTATATCTTTGATTTCAAGCACCAAAAATGTATTAACATTTAGCATCTAATGGCCCAAGACTCATGGTTCAGCTGTCTCTCCACTGGGAAGTCGCTGGGATTCTCAGCAGCTTTGTCCACGGCCTACAGCTAGCGCCTGATCACTGCCCCTTCTTGCTGAATAGCCGTTAGAGCACAGTGCAGTGGCCTGAGTTGTGCAGTGTCCTGTGGTATAGGTGGCAGGAGCATAAGCCAGTCCGTCACCTGGGGGGGTCCTCAGCACCCCTTGCCACAGGGTAATTGGTATGCCCTGGGAGGTACAGACACAGAGCTTTGTGTTACCTGCTGAACATGGCTGATGGATTACAGAGCTGTTTGCCACAAGTTTGGGCTCAGCCTCAACCCCTCATGCCAGCACCAGGCAGCCAATAGCAGCTGCAGATGAGATAAAACCTGCCTGCCACGCTTGGGTGAAAAAAGCTCATTTGCCTCATCCAGATGGATTTGTGTCTTGCAGCCCCAAGATCAGCATCTACCAACTCCTCAGCCTTCGGGGTGGATTTGCCATCAAGCATGAAAGAAAAGGCCAAGGTGAGTGGGATCACTGTCCAAGCTATTGCATGTGAGAACTCAAGTGCCCTGCAGGGAGATAGTCCCTTGTACCAGACAAGGGAATTGCCCATCCTAGACTCAAATCTTAACCCATGTCAACAACTGTGGGGTCTCAGTAGATCCCTCATCCTTTCTGAGCCTCAGTTTCCTTTTCTGTAAGATGCAGATGCTGCTGCTGCAGGTGATGCTGCTGGGTCCCAGTATGCACCTGTGATGAGCAGCTTCGTTCCTCCTATGCTCCTGTGCTCAGTTCTTCCCCGAGGAGCTCTTTACCAGTCCCAGTAGGTTCCATGCACTGCCCTGGGCAGTGGAGGCACCGTGGTGAGCAACATGCCTGTATTTCTGGAACTCTGGTTGCATTGTGTAAATCAGAAACTACCTAGAAATAAAGCGTATTTTATGGTAACTCATAAAGCAGTGTTACAGACCCATAAAGCATTATGTATCGGAAACTGGAACATTGGCAATAATGTGTAAAAGTAATTATGAAGGAACGATAATAGCCACAACAAACTACTACTTTCCACTTAGCGACTTTAATGCCATGCTCGCAGTGCCTCCGTGAGGGCCGTTTGCCCAAACTCGCCCAGCTAGGAAGCCGCAGTGGGGGTTCTGGTGGGAGGAGGCCGTGCACCCCACTGAGCTAGGTTTGCCCACCACTCCTATGCTGTGCAGGCGCAGGCCAGGAGCACCAGCAAGACAGTGAACTCTGTGCCACACCTTGCCTCGGGGAAGGCAGCAGGCCAGGGCCTTTCTGGAAAGTCACCCAAGAAGTCAGCAGAGCCCTTGGGAAGTATCACCTTGGTCTCAGAAACCGAGGAAGAAGGCAGCATCCGGGCCCTTGGAGCCACTACCACACCTGGTGAGAAGCCCCCACCTCCAGGAGCTGAGCCAAAGCTATGCTTTCTTAAACTCTGGGACATTCTGGAACCCAGAAGTACGCTGCACGCCAGCGAGGGGCAGCTGCAGGACACCACTGGGGCTTCTCAGAGGGTGTCTGAGACTGGGTGGTAGTTGGAACATACAGGGACTGCTGTGGTGGCTTCGAGACACCACAGATCTGGGTTGAATGCCTTTTCTTTCCTTTTTGAGACAAGGCCTCACTATGTAATTCAGGCTGGCCTTGGAATCACTGTGTAGTCCATAGTGGCCTTGAACTCCCAGCAGTCCTCCTGCCTCAGCCTCCTGAGTGCTAGGATTACAGGCATGTACCACCATGCCTGGCCTGTGAGTTCATTTCTTATGTAAAATGAGCATTTGCCCACCTGCCTCTGTGGACCTGATAGTGAGTGGAGGGTTTATAAACTGTCAGTTGCTGGTGTGTGTTTCTGGAGTCCTATTCTGGCCCTTCCAGGGCCTCAGATGTGCAGGAAATAGGGATGATGGGGGTTCCCATCTCAGCCTAGGGCTTCTGTGGATAAATCCACAGCCTCATGCAGTCAAGGAGCAAATGCTTAGCACCGGACATGACAGTGGCTGGCCCTGGAGAGGGAGTTTGGGGAAGATGTACTTCAGTCCCCTGTGTCCACCCTCAGGGACCATGTCAGCTGGCCAGGCGGACAACTCCAGCAAGGACAGCTCCAGCTCCAGCGATGAAACAGATGTGGAGGTAATTGACACCTATCCTCAAGAGTTACTTTCTCCAAGTCTCTCACTCTTAAGAGCCTGGTGGGGTTCAGACACCAGTGGGCCTAGATTCATGCAGCAACTTCACCAGGGGCTGGGAAGGCTGTGGTCGGGCGTGGGGCAGGGGATGGGGGGTGACAAGTCCAGAGCTACTCAGAATGGCCAGGGTTGTGGAAGAGACAGGGCAAGGCCTCCTGGAGCATAGTGGGGGCGGAGAGGACAGTCCGAAGGAAAAGTTGAAGGAGCAAAGGCCTGCACAGAGGTGTAGCTGTCGCATGTGGTCAGGATAAGGCTGCTAAGTGGATTCTGAGCCCAGAGCTGAGTGGCAGCCTCAGCAGCAGGCCAGGATTGGTCGGCCACTCAGTGTGGCCTTGTCTCTTCTCTGAACTTTGACTTGGGAGAGGTCCCCACAGGTGGTTACTTACATATCTACTAAGTGCTAGACTGCGGGAGCACACTGCTGGGTGGGAGGGAGGATCCTGCCTCCTTGCAAAAGGAAGGGCTCTTAGCTAGTTTTACTGCATTAGGGATGATCACTGTGAAGGGGAGCATAGGGACAGCAGTAGCACCCCCAACTCTGATGCAGAGGCACAGGGGCAGAGACAGGTGCAGACTTCATGTTTCTAAGGAACAAAGATGTGCAGTGTTATGGATGAGAGGGAAGATGATACAAGACGGGCTCACAATAGACAGGTAAATCTGCTGCCCATCCTGGAGTTCTGCCATGGCAGTCTGAGTTTTATTCTGCAGACACTGTGAAGCCATGCAGGGTTCCAGGCACAGAGGGACGATGGCCTGGTTTATGTTTCGCAAAGATGGTTCACAGTGACCTGGATTGAAGGGCAGTACAGACAGAATAAAAGCAGCAGGAACACTTTGGAGGGGTTGCGCATTAAGATACTAGTGGCAGAAGGTGCACATGACAGGGAGCGGGGTGTCCAGTGTAAAAGCTCTTTCTGAAAGACCAAAAAAGGGGGGAAAGTCAGGGGTGGATTGACTGGTGCCCAAGGTACTGTCCCACCTCACCCAATAACCTGGGAAGGTAGAGACCACCCCATCTATCGCAGGCCCAGCTGTGTGCTGCTCCCCACCTTCCATCCTCACCTTTGGGCCACCACAAGGAGGCACCTGGCTGCCATCACTTCAGGCCTTGAGAAGGGACCCACTTCTGCGACTTGGAAACCAGTGTTAGGTGCAGCTTCTGAGGCAGTGAGGAGACCTGGGTGAGGGCAGTACCCTGGGTCAGGTGGGTCTGACGGAGCACGGAGGAAACACAGGGCACTGACTCATAGCCTTGGGAAAGTACTTTTAGAAGTCAAAGGGAAGATCAGACATGGTGGCACACACCTGTAATCTCAGCAGTCAGGAGGCTGAGGCAGGAGGATCTCTGTGAGTTCAAGGCCAGCCTAAACTGCATAGTGAAACCCTGTCTCAAATAGACAAAAGAAAAAATGGTCAAAGGAAAAGCTCACAGAAGAAAGGAGTGTTCCCGTGATATCTCAGCAAGCCAGTGGTGGGCTGGGCTGCTGACCTGAGGATGGCCACATGGTCAGCCAGTTCAGTTGAAGGAGCAAAGACAAGTGCTCTTAACTGAGGGTGTCGCTCTCAGACCAGACTCTGTACCCCATGGGGGCCAAGCATGGTAGGCAGAGAGCCAGGGGTTCAAGCTGGGGCCTCTGCATTGACCTGAGGGATTCGTACCTCTCTGGAAAACAGGTGTAAAGGTAATGTCACACGTCTCAGGGTGCTGTTTGAGAATGAAAAGCTCTCAGGAGAGGGCCATAAACTGTGGCCTTCCACCCCTACCGGAAACAGTCATTACGGGAAACATCAGAAAACTCATTTTCTGATTTCGTCCCCTCATTCCAGGTCAAGTCCTCAGGGAAAGCAGCCCAGGTCAGACGCTCACCTGCCGCTGCCAAGGAGTCTTCAGCAAATAAGGCGGCCCCAAGCCCTGGGAAAGTGGGGGGCTTGGCACCCCAGGCCGGAGGAGGTGCGCCCACCCCAGCTGGGAGTGCCAAAGTGCTGAAAGAGGATGCAGAGAGCAGTAAGGAGTCCGAGAGTGAGGAGGAGCCCCCCAGCCAGGTGAGCCCCACTTTCCATGGCCAGCTGCTGGCTGAGCCACTGTGTTGTGAGCACCTCTGCCGGAGCGGCCACCTTGGAGCTTGGTGAGAGAGGAGAGCGAGGACACAGGGCTGGCGGCCACAGCGCCTGTGGACTTCGGCCTTCTGAGTCGTCACGCAGCAGCCTAGGGCGGCCAGCTCCTGTGGGGGGCTCCGTGTCCCAATCTGTCATGACCCTGCCATTTGTCTTGGCGTCTCTGCCTGCCAAAGGGGCTCCTGTCCTCATCCCAGTTGGTCCTGCTGTGAGAGAACTTTGGTTTGTTGTCTGGTCCTCTGCCTTCTCAGACCATACCAGACACTGAGCAGGCAAACACCATGGGCTAAAGGACTCAGGCCGGTGTGGTGTGGTGGTGCTCGCCTGTAATCCCCACTCACGGGAGCCTGAGGCAGGAAGATCACTCTGAGTTCAAGACCAGCCTGAACTACTAGTCTCATTCGCTATGTAGCCCAGGCTGGCCTCAGACTCAGGGTGATCCTTATGTCTCAGCCTCTCAAGTGCTGGATTACAGGTGAGTTAAAGGAATCTTCATCTTCCTCTGCCTGCTGATCTTTTTGCCTGGGTAGCAGCCTGGCCTGTACCCCTAAGGCCCTTGGTACATCCCAAGGGTAAGCCATAGGGCCTGGAAAATTGTCGGCATGGGAACAGGGAAGGGTAAGGGTGAGGAGGAATGGGCACAGGGTGGGTGGGCAAGGGCGGCCTCAGGAGGGGACCCCAGGGTGAAGATGTACAGCCAAAGAAGCAGGGCACTGTGGGGCCACCTTTGGAAGGTCGTCCCAGCAGGGAGCACAGCAGGTTCCCTGAGGAGGGTGCAGGGTGAGAATGTGACATTCTGAGGACTAGATCCCTACCCTGACCCAGCTCTGAGTGGTTTTGCTGGGTGATGAATTTGTGAGGCATCGACTTTCCAGGAGCCCAAGTGTGAACTTTGGCTGAAAATTTGGATTCTTCTTGGTTCAAAAATTTGAAAAGTAGCAAGCCAAGCAAAGGCTGTCTAGTGTCCAGGCCCTGCACGCGGGGAGTTTCCTGAAGGAGCAGAGCTGCTGTCTTCTGGGGAAGGATGCTTGGCCAGGAGCTTTCTGGGAAGGGGCCTGAGCCAAAGCCCCGAAGCGTATGGAGCCTGGGAGCAGCAGAGAGAGCGGGCGAGGGAGGAAAAAGCACCAGCAAGGTGCTCCGGCATGAGGCGGGGTGAGAGGAACCTCATTAGGGCCTCTGGGCTTCAACTCAAAGGTGTCACCAGAGGGACTTCTGAAGAAGGAAAGCAAACTGCCCCTTCTTTCTCTAGCTGAAGGTGTCTGAGAAAATCCTCCCAGTTAGAGCTGCCTCAGCCTCTGCCAAGGGGACCCCTGGCAAAGGGGCCACATGTGCACTCCCTGGGAAGCTGGGGCCCATAACCGAGCAAGCCAAGGCAGGGAGGCCTGAGCAGGAGCAGGACTCGGGGAGCAGCAGCGAGGAGGAGTCTGACAGTGAGGTGGAGACACCAGCCACCACGACTGCACCTCGGGTGAGTGGAGGACCGAGACCTCGCCACACTCGCCCTGCCGCCTCCTCAAGGTGGAGTGTCATTGGCCTGACTGGGTCTCTGTCTGATTCCCCCTCTGTCCTTCCTTCACTCAAGGCAAAGTCTGCAGGGAAGACCCCTCAGGTGAAAGCTGCCTCAGTCCCTGCCAAGGAGCCCCCCAGGAAGGGCGCCCCTGCTGCACGCCTTGGGAAGACAGGACCTGCAGCCACCCAGACCCAGGTGGGGAAGCGGGAGGAGGACTCAGTCAGCAGCAGCAGTGAGGAGTC
>PVJX010038015.1:0-16585 GCA_004027295.1 Dolichotis patagonum
TTCTCCCGCACCCCAAGTCAACCACACAGTGCAGGTCCTGATGTGCCAGGGTCTCTCTCCTTCAGGCCACCGAAAGTCTGCTACACCCTAAGCTGCCCCCAGAGGGGGGCAGGTTCCTTGTTCTCCCGGCACCCCAAGTCAACCGCACTGTGCAGATCCCGACGTGCCAGTGTCTCTCTCCTTTGGGCTGCCGAAAGTCGGCCACACTCTCAGCCGCCCCCCAGAGAGGAGAAGAGCTCCTTGTTCTCCCGGCACCCCGAGTCAACTGCATGGTGCAGGTCCCGAGGCACCAGGGTCTCTCCCCTGCAGGCCCCCTAAAGTCCGCCATAGTCACCTGCTATTTCTTTCTGATGAATTGACCATTCCATTTCCAAAGTTCTGAAATGGCCAACAGACCACAGAAAGAATTCTCTTTAGACTCCTGTTTGAAACCAGCAGCTACAGCGATCTGCTGGCCTTGCTTCAGGGCCACCCTTTTTCTGTCTTGGATGAGTCCAAGCCACACTCACGCAGTGAGCAGGAGATGTTTGCCTTGCGCCAGTTGCCTGGCACATTGTTTTAATCCTCAATTCCAGCCCTGCCCTCTTGTGGCAGGCTGTATGCATTGCGTGGCCGCCAGACAGCAAATTCAGCATCTCTGTTCTCTCTCTAGTGTCTTGTGAACGCATGTTTCTCCCTGGGTACCCCAAAACCTCTAATTCAGTCACCCTGAGACTTTGAAGAATCCAGGCTTACAGACGTTTCCTTCCCTCTCAATTCACCCCTGTCAAAGTTGACATGTTCTAGGTCACACTTGGCTGGTCTCTGGCAAGCAAAGGGAAATTATTATTCTATGATGACTCAGGCAGGGGCAATAAGAGTGTCAAGTGTCCAGCTTCCTGAGTAATATTTTATGATAACTTCCAAAGCCTCAATCAAAAGGAACAAGTAAGAAGGAAATTTCAGCACCATGGTAACACAGATTCTCTTCTGACTTTCCGCAAATCCCAAAGCCACCTTAAAATGGTTGTGTCATTGTTTGCTGGTAACAAGAAGCAGAAAGAGACCAGGTGAACTTACAGTAAAGGGGAGTGACAATAGGGAAAGTAGGAGTGTGCAGGTAGATGGAAAGAAAGACGGGGGAGCTAGCCCTGGCAGTAGGCCGCAGGGCTAGAAGCAGAAGTGTAGACAAGCAGCCACAGCGGGCATGGTTTATGAAGGGTGTCACCGCTGCCTGGATGATCTCTCACTGTGTTGAGTATCCATAGTACTCTGCTCACAACTCACATTCCAGGGAGGGGTTACAGTCAGTGCTACAGGGGTCATGTGGCTGTCCTCTGCCTAGGGCACAAGGGGTACCTGAGCTGGTGCTCAGAAGGTGATCTCAAAGCCAGATGGCCCCAACATACCAAAGTCCACCACTTGGATTCCACCATGTAAAATCCGGGGCTGAGGGCATGTACTTACCCCAGGTATCGCACCAGCCTAAGTAATTCACTCTTGTAGTGACAAAAGTGTTGACAACTTCCACCGCTTCAGTAGCCAGAAAACTAGGCGGCCTTTGAGTCTGGCTTCATATAAAGAACAAGTAATATAAGCACTTTTATTTGTATGAGCTAAATGATGCAATGGCTACAATGTGTTAAGGTGCTTCGGAGAAAAAATGAGGCTGAACTGGAAAAGTGCTGCTCTCAGACACCATCAATCAAGATGGTAAATTTCTGGCCAAATGTGTCCCCCCCTGGAGACTCACAAGAGGCCATGGCTATCTTTTATGCTCTCACTGTTGATGAGGGTGCTTCTTGGCAGCAAGCCCAGGTCACCTCAGACGTGGTGTGGATAGCACGTATAGGATCTGTCCATGGGGAAGGGCCAGGAGCCCCCCCCCCCAATTCCAAGAACAAAAGGGAAGGAAGCCGCAGAGAGCCATGCTTTGTGGCTCAGGACTTATATCTCGTTACTCTGATGAACTGTGTTATGGAATGACTTCCCCTTAAGACGAAAGCCAGAGGACCAAAGGAAATGGGGCATTTGACAGGGCAGCGCACGCACCAGGGTGACCGGCAGCTGTGTCCCTCCTGCATCTGCGCCACAGCAGCAACCCCTGGGAGAGGGGCTTCAGCCAGGATCTCTCCTTTTTTTCAATTTTTATTAGTCTATGTCTGCAATACATAATGATTACATTCCTCATGGGGGGGTTCGTTCATGGATATGACACATCTTCATTCTTTTCACATCTGCTTCCTCTGCTCTCCCTCCCCCACCCCGCCATCTCTTGGTCCCCTTCCCATTTTTTGAAAAGATCTATCTCCTTCCTTCCTATTATTCATATTTTATTTTGCTTTTTATTTATATTTTCAGTTTCTCATATAAGAGAAACCATATAATATTCAAGCTTGTGTGTCTGATTTATGTCACTTAACATTGTGGTCTGGAGGTGCCTCTATTTTTTCCTACAAATGACTCACATGTATTCTTTCTGGCAGTGTAGTAGTTGACTGTGAATAAATACCATATTTGCCTTACCCATTTATCTGTTGATGGGCACATAGACTGCTTCCAAGATTTCGCTATTACAAGTTGGCTGCAATAAACAATGGGAGCATATGTATCCCTGTCCTTAACTCTTTTGGAAAGGTACCTAGAAGAGGAATAGCTGGGTAAAATGCAATGTCTAATTTTGGATTTTGGAGGGATCTCCATACTAATTTCCATAGTGGTTCTTTTTTCCCCACCACTGCACCAGCAGTTGCTTGATCTCTTGATGATGGCCATTCTTCCTGGAGTAAGATGGAACTTCAGCATTGCTTTAATTTCCATTTCTTTAATGGTCAGAGATGCTGAATATCTTTTCATGTATTGATTAGTCATTTGTGCTCCTGAGAAGCATCTATATGGCACTGGGAAAGGCAATTGAGTGGGAAGGCAAAGGATTTTGAGTGAAGTTGGCATCCCCTTATTTCATTTCTTTCATATTTTTCTATATTTTTCAGTTTAAATGAAATTTTGAAGAAGCACTAGCAACAAATTAGTGAAAGTTTTGCATTGCCCCTGGATTTTTACCTTATGACATGCACCAAGAAGAGACTGAAGCCAGAAATACTGGTCTTTCATTATTTCCCTGCTAACTCTGCTACGACAAGTCCATGACAGCATAACTCGCACTCCACACCGGTGTCGTAGTGCATGCCTGTAATCCCTCAACACTCAAGAGACTGAGCAATAAGGATTGCTAAGAGTTCAACACCCATAGGAACTACATATCAGGAGACCCTGACTCAAGAAGCCTAATCAAATAATAACCTCCTCTCCAGAGAAATAAACGAAAATGGACAAACTGTAGAAAAGAGAACAAGAAGTATGGGGGAGGCTGTTAAGTGGAGTTTTTCTTGCCTTGGAGTTTCCTACAAGGCCCCAGAGCTGAGCACAATGTTAAGAATACACTGGTTCTAAATAGACATGCTAGTGCCTGCCTGGCAAGTGCAAAGTTGTGAGTTCAATCCCTGGTACAAAAAAAAAATAGACGTGCTAGACCATTTACAAAGGGCTAAGTTGTGAGCTCAAAATGACTTCCACCGGCCCTGCTCCCTCACTGCTCTTCAGCTTATGTGCAGCAGGCAGAATGGGAGAGGGTTGTTAAGAGTTTTGGATGCTTCTTTCCTGCCCCCTTCTCAAGGCGAGTGGGAACATTATGAGCACCACATAGAGTGGCAGATGCCTCCGTCTGTGAAACACAGGTGCCCCTCCCCTGAATAGTGCCTTGCTCTCCTGGAGAAGCCAGTAGGTGAGAAGCCAGCTAAGCCTGGGTAAGGCTGCCTGTGACAGCAATGACACGGGCTGCAGAAGGAGTGGCCTGTGCTTCCGGGGTTGAGGGAGTTGTTAGCTGCTGAGGTTTTCCCAAGGATGAAGTATGTACTAAGCAAGTAGCTTCCTATAGATTGTCTTAGCAGGACCCCACCCAAGAAGCCTTCAAATGAGGTGACCCAGCAGAAAGTCTGCGTGGGACATTCTGCCAAAAGCAGGAGCTGGTAGCACACTAGAGAGTGCATCATCTGAATGAGGGAATGGATGAGTAGTGGCCACAGCAAAAAGAGGCTTCTCTGAGGAGTCCCAAAGGCGAACCCATAGCAATAACAACAGAGCCTGCATTTGGACACCAGCAGATGGAAAATTCTGATGCCAACATCATTAATTCCATTAACTTTCTGT
The DNA here is from genome assembly GCA_004027295.1 of Dolichotis patagonum. Lineage (NCBI taxonomy): Eukaryota > Metazoa > Chordata > Mammalia > Rodentia > Caviidae > Dolichotis > Dolichotis patagonum. The sequence goes on from PVJX010038015.1 coordinate 4,189, forward strand.
GGTGGCCATGACAAATGACCAACAACTAGATGAGACAGAACAAGAGAAATGTATTCTCTCACAACTCTAGAGCCACAGTTTGGCATCAATGGGTCAGCAGGACAATGCTTCCCAAAAAAGCTCTATGGGAGAATCTGCCCTTGCTTCTTTCAGTTTCTAGTAGTTCCAGGAGTTCTCTGGCTTGTGACCACATCACTCCAAACTTCACATGGCCTTCTGCTCTGTCTCTGTGTCTTTTTTTCTTCTGTGCCTTATAATGATGCTTGTCACTGGATTCAAGACCAATATAGTCCAGGATAATTTTATGTCAAAAACCTAAATTTAATTACATTGACAAGGACCTTTTTACCAAATAAAGTCCTATGTACATATTCCAGGGTTAGGAAATAGATATATTTAACTTTGAGGGGACATGCTATTCAACCCACACACTAATCAAATAAGTCTGTTTTCCCATTCTATTCCTCCTGTTCTGATCCTGCAGAGAACAAAAAAGAGTGAAGAGGATAGGAAAAGGGTGAATAAATAAAGCATAGAAATTGAGCTGCAGGTCTTTCCCTTTACGGGTCCACAGAGATGCAGATCATACCTGAACCAAGGGTTTTGAATTGAACAATGATTGGGGTTTATTGATTGTATATGACACTGGAAATGTTAATGGCCTAAACTGAGATTGCTCCTTTACACTTGACAGTGACTGGCAAAGCCATGGGATTGGCTTGAGCCTCCAGCTCCAGTCCTGTAGCTGGCAAGGGGCCCAGGAAACAAGCAGCAGAGCTTGCCACAAGGCACTGGTAAGGAAAAAGAACTTTCTTCCTACTTAAATCCTTCAGAGTCCAGCTGGTTCGATACATTGGACTCTTAAAGGTTCTTTGTTCTTGTGATAGAAAAAAATCTTATATTACTAGCTGTTTTAAACTAACATCTCTTAGATTCTATCCAGGATGGATCTACATATCCCAACAGTATGTTTTAAATGAACAAGAAAGAAAGGCATTGTTCAACCTCACATAGGCCTCAGTCTGAACTGTATCACTTGATAAACTGGGTGTGTGCCACGATGAGTGCAATCATTATGTACTGCAAACATACTACTACATTTTTTAAAAAATCAGGTAAATGAGCAAAGCCCTGAATAGAGACTTCTCCAAAATGAGAGTCAAATGACCCATAAATAGAGGAAAAGATGCTCAGCATCGCTAGTCACCAGGTAAATGCAATGACAATGAAAAATGCAATGGAAAATACAAGTAAATGCAATGATGAAATTCCAAGTCAGATTTGCAAAATCTGTGTGATTGATAAATAGGTTTCAAAAGTTACGAGCTATTTTCTGCTTATAGGAGATCAAAAAATATGACGCCCATTCACGCGTATAACAGCTTAGTTTCAATTATACCAATGACTTGCACATCATTAAAAATCTTCTAAAATCTGACTTAAATAGTTAAATGTTTATTGACAGAATTTGGCAATGTGCAAAAGTCAGGTGAGGAAAACACTAAGTCTATAAAACAATAGCTGCTGTAGGTTCTATGCTGCTATGGTGGAATGACATCACCTACAATCAAATACTGGCTGCTTCATTTTTCTTTGCCTGAGGTTCTGACTCTAAATTGTAATGTGACATTGTGTAAGAGGGCAGTTTAGATTATGTTTCCTAGGAAACTCATAGGCAGGAAAGCAAGGTATAAGCACATACCTAATCCCCAAATATGTCATTATTGCTCCCCAGAGAGGTACATTTGACTCCAGCTGAGGCTACCTGTCCCTATTCCAATTCCTATACATTTGTACAAGTTGTGATAGGAGCTTCTGCTCGAGGAAAGCCTTTATTTTTGGTACTGAGGATTAAATTCAGTGAGCTAAATTCCTTGTCCTTTCTTAATTTTTCATTTTGAGACGGGGGTCTCAATAAGTTGTCTGGGTTTGGCTCGAACTTGCAGTCCTCCTGCCTCAGCCTTCTGGAGTGTTGTGATTGCAGGTATATGCCACCACATCCAGCTGGAAAAGGCCTTTTTAGACAGTGGGTGCCTCCAGAGTTTAGCTAAGGAAGGTGGCATAGCAACGGTGCTACTGAGTGTTTCCCTCAGGATAATTCAGACCTGCTATGTCAGTTTCTTGCTAAGATTCCAAAGGATGGGAGGGAATGAGCTTTCCGTGATCTCTGAGTTTATCAGGCCTCATGTATAAAGGGAAAGGAACAGTCTTTATATAAGATTATCTGCCATGTTTTAATTATAGTTCTCAGGCTGGGGATTTAGCTCAGCGGCATAAAAGCGCCTGCCTTGCAAGTGCGCAGTCGTGAGTTCAATCCCCAGCACCAAAAAAAAAATTATAGTTCTCCAAAAGACTGATGCATTTCATTTGCATCATTAAATAAGTGGTTCTGCCAGATGTGGTGGCACATGACTGTAATTTCAGCATTCAAGAGGCTGAGGCAGGAGGACTGACACAAGTTGAACCTCAGCCTGGATTACACGGTAAGCTCAAGGCCTTCCTGAACTAAGTAGTGGGAACTTGTCTCAACAAAATGAAACAAAATATGAGTTGAAAAAATCAGTGGTTCTTGGAGAAAACTTTAGAGTGAAGTTAAAATAGAATCTGAATAACTTAAGGCAATGGTGCTCAGTCTTGGATACCTGTTAGGAACACCAGAGGAGTATAAAAATATAGTGATATCTAGGTCCTGATTCAAGAGATTTAATAGATTTGGCCTGATATCCAGGCTGGCCATTGGTAATTTATTAAAAATTCAAGTCATTCTGATTAGTTTTCTTTAGAACCATTGACCTAGGTAGATTACCATGGAATGGCTAAAATTAAAGGAACTGACAATTCAGGTGTTGCTGAGGCCATGAAGCAACTAGACCTCTCACACTTGGCTGAGGGGATTGTTAATTGGAACAAGCTTTTAGGGAAATTTTTGGCAGTGTGGACTAAAACAAACATATACCTACTCTGTCACCCAGTTCTACTCCTGGGTATATACCAGTTCTTGTCTTAGTTACTTTCTTGTCACAGAGACACAATACCCAATACCCATGACTTACGGGAGGAAAGGTTTATTCTGGTTCACATTTTAGACCATAGTCAGCTGGCTCCAAAGCAGGACGGCATGGCAGAGGGGCATGCGGAGGAGAAGTTGCTCATGTCCTGGTAGCAGGGAAGCAAAGAGAATCAAAGGAGGAGCAAAGACAGGAGATGTACCCTTCCAAGTCACACGCACAGTGACCTACCTCTTCTGACCAGACCCCACCTTTCAATGGCAAACCAGATAAAGTGCCCTCTGATCCAATCATCTCCCAAAAGCCCCACCCACAAGCACACCAAGCTTTATGGGTGGAGACATCTAGATATAAACCATAACAATATTCAAGCGAATAAAGATATATGTCCACCAAAAGACATGGATAAAAAAGGCTCGTAGCAGCTTTATTTATCATAGTGTAAACCTTAAAAAAACTCAAATATCTATCAATTGTAAAATGGATACTACACAGAAGGAAAAACCACATGAATTCTACAGACATGCCATTGAGTGAAAGAAGCTAGATGCAAACTAGTGCACACAGTGAGTCCATTTTTAGGACGCCCAAACAGACAAAACTAATCTACAGAGACAAAGGTCAAATAGAAACTGGCCATATTGGCAGGAGGAGCAGACAGAGAAAACCCTGCAGAAGAAATGTTTATATGTCTCTTAGTCAAGGTGACAATTAGCTAGACATGTATATGTTTATATAGATACAGTTTTACCAAGATGTAACCTTAGCCAGGATTTTAGCTCAGCAGCGAAAGTACCTGCTTGACAAAGGTGAGGACCTGAGTTCGATCTCTGGTACCAAAAAAAAAAAAAGATGTAACCTTAATATTTGTACACTTTACTATACTAAGTTATTCCTCAACAACAACAACAACAAAAGTAAAAATACAACTTGAGCATCAATGACAATTAAGTCAAAAGGGCTACACCCAAGAAGGCAGTCCTTACACAATTTTTAAAAGTGAAATGTTCAAACTAGTCGAAAAAATGTTTTGAAACCAGAGGTACAATGTCCCTCCCTATCCTAACCTGTCCTGTACAGTTCAGAGAAAGGCTGGCTGGCGTTTTTGACAAAAGTTCCCCCAGGTATTTAGCATACACTTCTGTACACCTGGCGGAGAATCACTGGTTTAATTCATCACTAGGCCACAAGTGAGACACTGCCCTGGTCTGTGCAGAAACTAAAACTTCTATGAGTCTCCTTTCTCTGGGGATGTTCACTGCTGCTCTGCCATTTCCCCTCCATCGGCCTACGATATGTGCTGCAGAACTTAAACACAAGGCTTTTGTTTCTATAGTCTATGCCTTGTTGTTGTTTCAGGACATTCTGTGACTTCTGAGATTTGAACAGTTCTTTTTTTTTAAATTTCATGCATTATGTTCTGTGACTTACAACAAAATCCCCAGTTAAGCCCCATGTCTAGTCCCAGAGTTTAATCAGGAAATGAGCATAAATCAGCACCTTAGGGCCCAGAAACATGCAGTTTTACTGACCTCATTCCATGGAAAACATCTGTAACAGTTCCCTAAATGATGTGTAGCATTACCTGTGAGAGGACACATTAAGCTTTCTGCCTGCATTCCTTGGGAATTTGCAGGAAAGGACGGTCTGCATGAGCTCAAAATATTAATATTGCCACTCAGAGACTTAATAAAGTAAAGATTGAAAGGGGGTTTCTCCTGCACCGAAGGAAATTCTTCAAAAAGAATTGCAGAGTATAGAAACAGATGGATAAGCTTAAAACAAGGACCAGAAAACTGAGTATAACTAATTATCATAGGAATGAGTACTTTTATAGATTGCCTACATAAAAATTGCCCAAGATCATTAACTTCTCAGCAAACTTTTGAGTATCCATTGCCAGCCCTACTATAGTTGCATTCCTGAAGTCACTCAGCACTGCTCATCAGAACTTTGTGCAGCAACGTAAGTGTTCTCCAGCTGTGCAATCCAATATGGTACCCACTGGCCACAGGTGATGGCTGAGAACCTGACACTCGGCTATTGCAGCTGAGGAATTGCTTTTTAAATTTTATCTGAATATAAATAGGCATATGTAGCAACTGTAGTGGACAAAGCAGGACTACACAGTAAGTATAATCTGCCTCTTAGGTGACCTCATATTTTACCTTCACACCAAAGGAAAATCTGGATCCTGGGTCGTTTTTATTTTTCAGAATTTTAACTAATTTCTTTTCAGTACCAGAGACTGAACCAGAGCCTTCATAGTAAGCTACATCCCCAGCCCCTTTTAAACTTTTTGTTTTGGAGGTGAGGTCTTGCCAAAGCAATAAATTGTTGAGCTGGGCTTGAACTTAAGGTTTTCCTATCTCAGCCTCCCAGCTGATTAATTTCTTTTTCTTCTCCTCAAGACAGAGCTCATGAGAAATCTGTTGATTACAAATTCCCTCAAAGCTGCAATAACAGTTTCCAAAGTGACTTCTGCTTTATAAACTAACCCCTTCAGGTTGAGTCCTTCATAGTACAACTGTTTCAGGGTTGATTTTGGTTTTTGTTTTTTTCCAATGGTAAGGATTAAATCCACGGCCTTATGCATGCTAAGCAAACATTTAACCACTGAGCAACACTCCCATCCCAACACAGTTGTTTTGACAAATACTAGATATTTAAAGAATTAAAGGGGCCAAGGATTTAGCTCAGCAGCATAAGCACCTGCCTTGCAAGCAGGTAGTCATGAGTTTGATCCCAGGAACCAAAAGGAAAAAAGTATTAGATGTTACAAGTCTAATCACAAAGGAAGTAGTCTTCCTAGGTCGCTATTTAAAACCAGAGATTGTTGATCTGAAGACCTATAGGATCTGTATTTTAAGTGGCTGTTTCCAAGGGAGAGGAAGAGTACTTTGAAAATGAACTCAAAAAGTGACAATAGGAAAAGAAGAGAAATACCATTGTCTTGTTAAATTAAATAAGTAGGAGGTTACCAGCCTGAGGCTGTCTGTACTTTGAGCTCCTTTGTAAGAGACAGTAACCTAATCCAGTACACCCAGTAAACAACCTAAAAACCTAACCTACAAATAATCCAGTACACTGAGTAAACAACCTAAAAACCTAACCTACAAATATACTAAGTAGCCATCTCTCAGCCAATCACAAGTAGTCAAACTTGAGCCAATCACAGTCTGCCAACTGATCAAACTGTGTCCAAATAAGGCAAATGCGGAGCTGCAATCAATTAACCTATTTCTGTGGAGCACTTTACTTCCATTATCTATAAATAGTGCTTATGGAGCTACCTGAACCTTTCCTGGTTCTCTGAGCAGTGCCCAGTTTACAAATTGTTCTTTGCTCAAATAAACCGCTAAATTAAATTGATGTTTTTCGTTTAACAGGCAAAAGTAAAAGTTGACAAGGATCCTTTGTTGGCCAAACTTTAATCACACTCCTATATCTTTTCCTAGAGCTATCGGCACACTCTTTTAAGACCTAGTTTCAGCAAACCTCTCTGCTAAATTACTGTGCTAAATGATGAACCAGCTGTAACAGGAGGAGAAAGCAGTCTAAGCATAACAGGCAGTCCGCAGACAGGCTACGTTAGGGGTCAGGAAACCAGGTCTGACGACAAAGTCAAGGAGGGTAGCCATGGTGCAAGTAATCAGGAGGGCTTCTTAGAGGAGGTGAGTACATCAGGAAAAGTAAAAGCCCATCAACATAAAACAAAACAAAACAAAACAACCTCCCACCTTCAGATGATGCCTGATTCAGGCCTGTTTTCACCAAGAATTTTATTAGGTCCGTTTAGTCAGACCCCTTATCTGTAATGTTTCCTCTTGGTAGTTTTCCAACCACCCCGACAACTCCATTCATTGGTTATAAATTCCTATTTTCCAGTGCCATATTTGGAGCTAAGCCCGATCTCTCTCCCCCAATGCAAGACCCTGTCATAATGCTCCCAATATCTATGGTGATGGCTTTGAATAAAGTCTTCCTTATCATGCTTTAACAAACATCATGGTATATATATTTTTAACAAGATACAATCTTTAAGTGGCAATTCCATTAAAGTTTACAATAGCAAGCATTTCATTACTGTAATTGTTTAAAGGCCACAAAAAAAAAAGAAAAGCAAACCCCGACAGTTCCAAGTTGGGTGAGCAGTCACAGCTGGACCTCTAATTTCACAGAACGTCAGCATCACACAAGGCTACTCTCTGACAGTGATGGGTCACAGTAAAACAAGGCTCCTTTATAATCATGCTGTGATGCTGACAAAAATGTAAACATTGTCCAAACAACACAAAAACTATGATCAAGCATCCTCTATCTTGACCATTGTGACAGTCCCTGGTCTTGTTCTCCCTCGTTCTAGGTAAGTTTATCACACTTCTCAGTCACAGAATCACCCTGGATCCAAGCCAGCTGATTCGGTTTAGCGGATCAGTAAAGGAGAGTGTCACATTCTCTAGTTCACTGTGGGTTTCTTGAGACCTTGCAAGCAAGGGCCGTGCATAGCTGAGACGTTCAGGGTGCGCCTGACTGCTTAATATTTACTACTTTCATTAACTGATGTATGCTACTATGTAATCAATACTTGTTGGATTACTTTATGCCCATAGTTATTTTAAAATCTAGCTAAGCAACGGTCACAACTGTCTTGACAGAAAGCAGAAAGGATAAACTGGAAGGCAGTTTAACAAACTCCGCTGCTAAATAAAAACTTCAGCATCCTGTTTGGTTTCATTTTCGGCCCTAGCTAGCCACAACCCTCCCTCAGAGAAACCGCAGAGGGACCGCCCTACAGCCGCAGATCGCTCTGCGCAGGCGCTATTTCCCTAATACGCATGCGCTAGTCCCACGCTTGAGTTCTCGGCTGAGAGGCTTGGATTGGTTGAGTGTTCCGGCCCGGGGAACCGGAAGTTTTCTCTAGACCGGGAAGGGCGGAAGACGCAATGGCTGCGCCGGCCATGTTCCGGGTCTGTGTTTCCAGCTGAAGGTCATTCCCGCTAGCAGAGGCTCTCTGGTGTGCTGTGGGACTGTCAGGCCCTATTCTGTACCTCCTCCTTTCCAGCCGAGTTCGCCGGTGTGGGCAGACCTTTGCAGCCCGCCGCTGCTCCTGTGCTGACTTCCAGGCCTTAACTCCGGGACAGTTAACTGTAAGTTGTGCTTGGGCATTCGGCCCCACCCACCGGAACTCGTTCCCCGGCCCAGGTGGGGCCGTGGGCGGTCCTTCCCCCTTGCTGCGGTTTTACTAGGGATCCTCATTGGGAAAGGGGCCTATTGAGGTGTTGCCACGCACCTGTCACCATTGGGCATTGTTTTTTTCTGTAGAAGGGACTTCTTATCAAGGTAGAGAGTTTGATATGGGTTAAACCTACAAAGATAAAATTTTCTGTAGGTATTAAAAAGAGCTAAACAAATCTGGATTACTGCTGAACTGGGTTGCCAGTTTAGAAGATTTTCATTGTGATCTTTTCATGTTTCTCCGGGTTTAGAGTATTTTAAAGCAGATGTGTGAACCTTGCCAGTAAATTAGCTTTTATTGACAAGCTTTTATATGCACTCCATAAGCAAATACTTACGCTCAACTCTTGCTGGCACTTTAAACATTCTTTTTTAAATATGTATTCAGCAGGTAGAGGTACAGATGTATATCTGAGCATTATCCACTTTAGCATGTGTTCTAAAAATGCTGTTCAATAAGGTCGCTACTGGTTCTGTAAAGTTTGAACACTCGAAATATGTCTAGTCAGAACTGACATGAGCTATATGTATAGCAAATTTGAGGGAAATTTCTGTTTCAAAAACCCTCAATTTTTTATGTCAATTACATGTCGAAAAGACAATACTGGGGCCAAGGAGATGTAGTTCAGTGATAAGAGTACGTGCGTAGTCCCTTGTTAAATCCTCAGCACCATATTGATAAAAGGAGAAAGAAGAGTATTTTGGATGCATTAATATATGAATAACTATAATTATTTATATATAAATACATAATGTTAAATATGTACCATCTTTATATTATGTCATTTATGTACATATATATTTGCATATATCTAAATATGTAAATGTAAATATATGTTTATTATATAATATGTAACTAATACATTAATATATTGTTAATATAGAATTAATTTATTATTTCCACCTATTTTTATTTTTAAGCTGTTCATTGGAAAATTTTGTGTTTGTTACTTGAGATATATTTCTCTGAGGTAACACTGATCTAGAAGGGATCAACAAAGTGGCCTGCAACCTGCCTATGTTTATAGCAAGCTTTATTAGAACCAAGTCATGCCCATTCATTTGTGTGATTTCTTTGTCTGCTGTTCCTGCTCCAAGAGTAGCAGAGTTGAGTAATCCATGCAGAGCTTATGTGGCCTGCAGAGCCTGAAATATTCAGTCTGACCTTTTACAGATGTTCACCCAACCCCTATTCTGTGTTAGCAGATATTTTTATACCTTTTACTCGTAGACCCATTTAATTTTCAGTCAGACTTGTTATGTGATGTGCATGGTTCCAAGCACTTTATAAAGACCATCTCATTTAATTCTCGTATTAGTCCTAGGATACTGGATATGTCCCATTTTGTAGATGAGGAAATTGAGGAACATGGTAATTAAGAAACTTACCCAACTTGCTCACATTCTTTCATTTCTAGAAACTGTTATGCAAAAGGCTTGACTTCTGTGACCCACTTGCTTACCCTGCAATGGACACCATGGTTTGCTTTGATCTTGAAATTTTAAAATTAGAATCAAGATGGGCTGGTGCATGCCTATAATCCAAGCACTCAGGAGGCTGAGGCAGGAGGATCACTGTGAGTTCAAGGCCAGCCTGGGGTACATAGTGAGTTCAAAGTTAACTAGAACTACATAGCAAGATCCTGACTCAAAAGAGAGCAAGAGCGAGAGCGAGAGCGAGAGAGAGAGAGAGAGAGGGGCTTGGCTTCCCAGGGAAGAGGCCGAGTGGCACTGGGCTTATGTGCAGTGAGCACAAGCAAGCCAGTCTGTAGTGAAAAGAAATGAAGCTCACAGCAGATAGAAGACAGCAGATCCTGGATGCTTGCCATCTGTGTAACAAAAGAAAATATTAGTTGAGTAATAGTAAGCACTGGCCAGATGTGTATGGTGAATAAAACAGATTTGCTTATTCCATTATGGTCTTGTGGGGAAGGCAGACGAAAAATGTTTTTCAAATGTGACAGACACCATGGAAAAAGCACTGTGCAATTATTTGATGTTTTAAAAGCTTTTGCTCACTTGCAAGATGGAGCTAAGCTGTATAACTGTCTCGACCTTGTTGTGCAGATGGAGATGACATGAGTGTGTATGGCTCGGAGACTTGTTCAGTACTGCCGTCAAGAGGTAAGCAAGCGAGGGATCTCAAGAATTCTATGCATTGTGACACTTAAAACATTACAGTCTCCATTTGTAATTTGTAGAGGTTCTCAGGTGGGTTGTACAGGGTGATATTTCAGCATTTTCTGATTTAGTTAAGACTTACCTAGCAAAATCCAAAGTCAGGTTCTGTTCATTTGGTCGAGGAGCAAGACTACAGATGTCTTGGGCCTGATGGCAGCCTGTCTACTAGTTGTGCTTTGGGGACAGCAGGGTTGGGGCTGTGCTTGTGTGTAGTTTAAGTCCAAATCAGCTGGAGAATTGAAGAAACACCCAGGTCGTACCCTAAGAGACTCTTGTTCATTCTGTCTGACTGAGGCTCTAGCATTGTTTTATTTTCTTACTATTTTACCCTCAAATGGTTCTAATGTACAGGCAGAGTTGAGAACCAGCCAGATAGAGACAGAAAGACACAGACACAGACAGACTGACTGACTCAGGGACCAGCTGGAGCAGAACCACAGAACTGTGAAATGTAGTCATGGAGGAGTGCTGGGGGCACTTTTTATCAGCTGGCCTACGATCTTGGGCTGTAAAATGCAGCAGAGGGGCACCTTTGAAGGGCTTTAAGCAGGACAAAAGACTATCTCACAGAGTTCTTTACTGGAGGGTGGTCCCTCTGACAGAGCGCCAGCGGTTGGGTTGAAAGTCATGAAAGGCAATTGAAACTGGCCAGATGGTGGAGAGCTCAAGCACAGTTAGGAATCCACCTTCTGTGCATTGTGATGGGCTGGTTTCTTCTTGTTATACCCACCAAGCTGTCAGCTCCTTTGAGGCCAAAACTCTAGGTTCAGCACCTGGCACATTCCAGCTACATGATAAATATTTGTTGAGTGAATTATGTACAGTTACAATTGACATGCAGCTTACTTTGTCCTTGGATGGCAGTTCTCAAGATTCTGTGTCCCACTGGCTTCCCAGTGACAGCCTTTTAGACAGTAAGTACTTGATACCCACGTGGTTCTTTCACAAGGAGAATAGAAAGTTCAACAGGATTTAAGTGTTAATGAAAAATATGAAAGAGGATGGCAAAGCACTATGGGGAATCTTCAGAATCTTAAAAATAGAATTAGCATCTGATGCAGCAGTTCCGCTTCTGGTATATACTCAACAGAAGTGAGAGCAGGGACTTGAGGGGATAGTTGTACACCTGTGTTCACAGAGGCATTGTTCACAGCATCCAAAAGACAGAAGCAACTTGAGGGCCCATCAACAGATGAATGGAGGACCAGGGGTTTAGCTCAGCAGCACAAATACCTGCCTGGCAAGCACAAGGTTGTGAGTTCAATCCCTAGTACCAAAAAAGAGAGATGAATTTATAAACAAAACATGGCCTGAACACACAGTGGTGAGCCACACAGTGGTTCAGCCTTAAGGAAGGAAATTCGGACACATGGTACAACACAAATGAACCTTGAGGATCACATGTGAAATAGAATAAACCAGACCCAAAAGGAGAGGCACCATATGATCCTACTTCTGTGAGGTCCCAGAGTAGTGCACTCCATAGGGACAGAAAGTAGAACGTAGCTGCTGGGGCAGGGAACCAGAAGTTGTTTAATGAACACGGAGGCAGTTCTGTGGGATGAAAAGTGAGAGACGGCTGTGCAGGGATTCAAATGTGCTTAATACTGCTGAGCTCTACACATCAAAAGGGTTAAAATGGTAAATTTCGTGTTTTATATGTTTTGCCACAGTTAAAATTTTTAAATATAAAGAAAAAACAAATGAACAAAACATGAGAGCTGGGGGTGTAGTTTAGTGGTAGAATACTTGCCTAGCATGTGCAAGGCCCTGGGTTCCACCCCCAGCACCAAAAAAAAAAAAAGAAAAGGAAAAGAAAACAGATAAATTGCCTTTTGGTTGTTTACACATGAACACATTAACTCCTTAGATTCATACAAGTAAAGCAAACGTTTTCCTGGTAACACAAACTACTGCTTTCACACCCATGAAGCCCTGAAGCTGCAGTTAGAACCACCTTTCACATACAC
>PVJX010038016.1:0-16585 GCA_004027295.1 Dolichotis patagonum
CTTGATTGGAACTGCTCAACTTGTCTCCATCTCTCTTTCCTCTTGTCCCATTTTCATCCCATCCCCGTTCCCCCTCCAGGTTAGACCCATGGATTGATCCGCGGGCCGGATCACTAATCCATATGTCAGTTTCCATTCTCATGTTTGGGAAGTTTTCAGCTATTACTTCTGGAAATATCCTCTTGATATCAGTTGGGCTTTCCCCTTCTTTTTCATATATCCCTATTAATGTTATGTTATTTTTCTTTACATCATCTTGCAGCTGTTAAATTGTTATTTCCTGATTCTTTGCTATTTTTAAAAGATCTTTCCTTTCCTGTTCACTAGCTGTGATCATATCTTCGAGGTATGAAATTCTGTCTTCACTTTTGTTGAGGCAATTTTGGCTGCTTTCAATAGTATTTTTGATTTCCTGTATATCTCTTTGAATCTGCTTCATGTATTCTGTTTGTTTCTTATAGTGTTCATTCAGGGTTTCTATCTGTTTGCTTTGTTCCTCTAATTTTTTAGCTGTGTCTTCACTAGATGTGTTTACTATTTCTTTCACTATTTTTATCATTTCTTCTTTTACCTGGGCAATTATTTCAATTTGAATTTCTCCATAGCTTCCCCTAGTTGCTTCTTTGTTTCAGTTGATATCATTTAAATCATTTCAGGTGTATGGCTTCTATTTTCTTCTATGTACATGGCACCTAGTCTTTCTTGGCATGGGCTGGAGGTTTGAGATTGCCTTTTGGTATTTCATTTTGTCATTTTCATGCATTTCTGTGCTTCAAGGTTTGTTACAAAGCTTCCCCTGGGCATGTTGAAAATTAACTCCTGTGCCTTCTTGTCCTGGGATTTAATGAACATCACTGAGCTTGGCCCACTCAGGCCTGCAGGACCTCCCAAGCCTAGTCCAATGTTTCAGGAAACTGGGTGGGAATTGAACTGCTGGGAGCAATGGTCTCACAAACTCTACCTGGATTAATGTGCGTGCCAGTTGGCTGAAAGTCCCCCTGCACAGCCATGGCCTCTCAGACTGAAAGAAGACCACTGGGCATGGTTCACTGAGCCCTCATATACTCCCAAGCCCAGTCCAGTGTCCTAGGAAGCTGGATGGGAACTCAATCACTGGGAGTGATGGTCTCAAACTCTCTCTGGGCCAGTGCAAGTGGGATGAAAGTTCACCCGCACAGCCCTAGCCTCCTGGACTGAAAAAATACCACATTTCAATTCATTTTAATTCATTTTTTCTGTTGATTGACATATAAACTGCTTCCAAGGTTGATCTATTATGAATTGTACTGATATAAAATGGATATACAAACATCATTGTGGTAAGATGTCTTTAACTTTTTGGGGACAACATCTGGCTAAGGAATAGCTGGGTCAAGTGGAATATCTACTCTTTTCTTTTTTTGGTAGTAGGGATTGAACTCATAACCTCATGCTTGCCAGGCAGGCACTTTATGCCACTAAGCTAAAACCTCAGCCCCTATACTTTTAGTTTTTTGAGGAATCTCAATATTTATATCCATAGTGTCAACCACTGATCTTTATTTCTTTTTTTATAGAAAAAAGCAAAACAGGAAAAAGGATAGAAGTAATACAGAATTTCAAAAGAAATAACAGTAAGAAACTAGTCAAAAAGTAACAATAAGAAATCTCTAGTTGATAAATTACATATTGTTGTCTTAAAAGTAGTTGTTCAATTTACAAAATCAAAGCATAAAAAATAGACAGAATCATACAATGATGGTACAAACTATTCTGTTTGATGAACTAACAAAAACTTAGCATGGTTATCTATCTTGCACACTTAAACATACATACAGGCATGTGCCACTATGCGCAGCTTTCAAAATCTTTTTCAAAGCAAATTCATGAGGAAAAATACAATGCTGATGTTCAATGGTAAAAAATTTTCCCACAAATATTCAGTTGTAAATATATTGAGATAATCAGGAATTCATATGCAGTTGTAAGAAATAATACATGTACACATTCTTCAGTTTCCCCCAAAGATAATAACTTGCAAAACTAAAGTATAATACCACAGTCACAATTTTCAGGTAGTAATCTACTGATCTTATTCAAATTTATCCAATGTCACATGTATTCATTTGTGTACATACATGTATCTCTACAAAGTTGTATCTCATGGGTATCTTCCTATATCCACTAGCACTGACAAGACACAAAATAGTTCCATGACCATGTAAATACCTCCTGTTCATTACCATTGTTACTCTCTCCCAATCTCCACTGACCTCTAAACTCTGCTAACTACAAGTGTGTTTTCCGCCTCTATAATTTTTTCATTTTGAGACTACTGAATAGTGTGGACGTGGTGGTACATGCCTGTAATCCTAGCACTTGGGAGACTGAGGCAGGAGGATTACTCCAAGCTTGAGGCCAGCCTGGGCTACATTGTAAATTCAAAATCAGCCTGGGCTATACAGTAAGACTCTTTAAAAAAATAAAAAGGAAACAATAAGGAATAAAAGAAATAATATACCATATAACCTTTTAGGATTCAGTTTTTTTTATAATCAGCACAAATCTCTGGAGATTCACCCAGCTCATTTTGTGTATTAATATTTTTTAATTGCTGAACAGTTTTACATCATAAGGATGTACCAAAGTCTGTTTATTCAATCACCCACTGCAGAACATTAAGATTATTTCCACTTTATTATGAATAAATCTATGAACATTCAAGTATGATGTTTTTGGTATGTACATCATAAGTTTTCATTTCCTAGTATAATGCCCAAAAGTATGATTGCTGAATTGTACAGTACTTACAGTTTAGTTTTATAAGAAACTGTGACAGTGTTTTTCTAGCAAATAATACTTTAACCTGACTACATATTACTTTTGTGTTTCTGAGCCACTCTTTAATGTTAACAAATATGTAAATACTATATATTCAGAATTTTAAAAAACATCACACATAGTGAAACATGAAGTTCTTCAGTTGTGTGTAATACTCAAATCTCAAACACAAAAGCACAGAGGACAGTCTATACAGGTGAATGAATCTACTAATTGTATAACTGTTACATGCTTGCTCTTTATTTAGAAAGAGAATTTATTCAGAAAATCATCATGGTAACTTCCATTGTTTATACAGACAACATAAATTGAAAGGTTATTATAGGGTCTTGTTCATATTTATCACATAATTTCTGATTGTTGCTAAGAATAACAGAAACAAGTTTCATGTTTTGACTGAAAAACCTTAGTAAAATACAAGAGAATATGAGTTTATCATATGGTAAAAACACAAAAAGAAGCTTCAGTTACCATATATTTTTAAAATAATTAAAATGATCCAAAGTTTTTCATATAATTAAATAAGTCTGATTTTATTTCTGTAGTGCAAGATTTTGTACTTTTTAATAGCTACTCTACAATGTTATTCAAATCATTAGTGAATTATATTGAACAGAGTTAAAATCATCTTAAAATATATGAAGCACTAAAAATATTTTCAGATGAGAGTGTTTTGAGTTACAATTGAAAAACATAAAATCACCTATCAGTGAACTGATGACATATCTTTAATCTCAGCATCAAACACTCTAGATTCTGCTATTTCTGAAAGAGTTTTGTAGAGGCATCTAGACACAAATCATAACATTACCTCATAATTATGTATCAACAATTGATGATTATGAGGGGAGGACAATAACTCCTCTATAAATGTTTGGAAATCTCTACCATAACTATAACAAAGTTCTTATATTTTTACAGAGCTTTACAACCTCAAAATACTTTCAAAGCCTATTACTTTTGATCCTCATAACATTGTTTATAATGATCAAGACAAACCCTATTACCTCCTGTCTATAAATAGGTAAGCCAATGTACAAAGAAGTTAAGAGACTTGCTCAAGGTCTCATAAATATCAAATTGACTAAATATGTTAAAATCACATGACCTATCTATTAATTCTTTAAAATTTCTATCTGTAACTAGTATCTAAAAAGTAGTTTTAGAATATCTTTCCTAATAAAAGTTGAAGACGATTGTGGCTTCACTTTCTAGGAAAGCACCAAAAACAAGAACATTACAGTATTAACAAAATATCAATGATCATCCTCTTTTCTCTTTTCTTGATTAAGATTTGTGAGGTCTCCCACTGAGTTCTGACAGACAAAGAAGCTATGTCTATTATCCACTCTCATCTCGTAAGCTTTCAGTGGGTATCTAAAATTACCAATAAAAACTGGGGCTTACAATAAACCTGAAGCTCTTTCCAGAGTCAGTAATCATTTATTACCCTATACTCAGAGGAATGGTGCAGAAACCAAGGCAGAAACTTAGGTATTCAGGCATGAGACAAAGATCTAATTAAAGGCATTTAGGCCATGTACTAGAATCTCACATATACAAAATAGTACAATGAAGTATAGGGACACCAACAAAGCAGCTCAATCTTGAGCATGTGAGCTACTGTCTGGCCAAGGGCACCTGATTTTACTCCTCCCTATAATTGATCTCAGAGTCTGAGGTAGCCCTACACAGAAATTCAAGAATTAGAAGTTCCAGAAAGACATAGTTGCAAGGGATTCAGTACATCATTCCTCCCTATGGGACAGCAAATGTCACAGCCATCTGTTCATTTCATTTTGTATTTAGGTTAATCAAATCTAGCAGTAAAATATTCCCAAAATTCTCCTAGAAAAGCATTATTCTTGTGGTTTCAAGCTGTGTACTTTATTGGCCTATAATTGAGCTTTTCTTAACACTGTACACTTGTACATGATCCTGCCAGTCTGATTGTCTGTCATTCCACAGTAGCGTAGTGAATTCTTGGAATATCAGCATCTGCAAAAATATTGGAGTTTTTAATCATATAAAAGAATTTATGCACTTGCTTTTTCCCAGGATGAATTTAAGAGGAAGAAGGAAAGCAATTAGGAAGTACCTAAATCAGGGAAGGAAAACTAATTTCATAAAACTTGACTTCTGCAATATATGTTACCTTGTGGCTATGCTGAAGCAATATAATTCCCTTTGGGCTTCTCTTGCACACCACCTGGAAGTGTCAGTTGGTACAGATTGAAGCAAACTGTCTGCTTAAAGGCACTGACAACAAGAAGCCTATGGCATTTTTGGATTTGGTCTTTAATGACTGTGTATTTGATTCTAGTTCTCAGGTATCTATTTATCTAATATAGGATCTGGAAGATATTTTAAATATGATTTAATAATAAATAAAAGTAAATTGAATCTATGAGTGGATTTATTGTGTGTCATTCTTACTCAGTGTTTTATAAATAATATAGAAAAATTAATTATATAGAATGTAATGAGATTTCTTATTTAATATTTGACTAAAAGAGTTAAGGAAGGAGAGTCCAAAGGACAATTCAGACATCATTTTTCCCAGTGTCATGTGCTGATATATATCACCTTCAAAAAACTTTTTTGAAGTTCTCATCTCTGGTACTTGTGCATTTGAGCTTATTTGGAAATAGTCATTGAAGATGTAATCAGGTTAAAATTATGACATACTGGATGCTGGTGAAATCTAGTCTTATGTTACTGGTGTCATTAGGCAGGGGGAAGATGACAGCCATGGGAAGACAGGCATGGATTGGAGTGAGTCTGTCACAAGTCAGGGAAAGCTGGGTTTATAAGAGGTTGGATGAAGAAAAGAAAGATCCACCTCTTGATCCTGTGGATGAAGCATAGGTCTGCAAACACCTTGATTTCAGACTTTTAGCCTCTAGAATAGGATTTTAGGGCTTCAAGATACCTAAGCAGCCCTAGGAAATTAATAAACCCAGTTTTGTGTCTCTTTTCAGGATTTTACTCAAATTAGATTTTAGGCTCTTCTTACCAATTTTAAAAATTATTCACTACTGATCAGTTCTGGAGTTGGATTTTTGGGAGAGACAATGCCACAGAGACTTCAAGTACCATATTAAATTAACCACTTTTCAGGAAAACTGTGTTTGAATAGCTAGAAGCTATTAACAATGTTTCCTAAGTGAATGAATGAATTTTTGGAGCTGCTGAATTTGTACATGTGTGTGAGTGTATTTATTTATGTCAGAAAAATTTCAGATGCTGAAAGAAGGAAGTTATACTCTTAAATCACTCTGGTTATATTCATTATTAACTTCGATGAACTGAATGTTTATGACCTCATATTCATGTGTCATATGAAAATCTGATTTTCATAATTAGATTTCATATGTTGAAATCTAAACTCATGTGTTGAAAATCTAAATTCATATGCTGAAAATCTACATACAAGTTGACAAAGGTGGGATGGAGCTCTTATGAATAGAGTTGGTACCCTTACAAAACAAGGAATAGATATAAACAACCTATGTAAGAACATAGCAAGAAAATAGTTGTTTACAAAACCAAGATATAGGCCCTCACCAAAACTAAACTGAACATGACAGCACCCTGATCTTAGACTTTCTTGAATTCAGAACTGTGAGATATAATTTTACGTGACTTAAACTGCCTAGTACATGATATTCTGTGAAAAAAGCATGAGCTATGACAGTAGTTGTTTCAAAATGGCTGAATAATGTTGTGCATGGAATGAATTAGATGGTTTGCTTTTTAGCCAGGTTTCAAATTTGTTTGTGGTAATCTGTGTCATATCATACTTTTAGGAAATGTTTCACTTATAAGATATTATACATTCTTGCACAGATTGTGTTTAAATCTTTGCAGTAATAAGCAAACATCATTGTATTTATTTATAATAGATTTAATAGCATGTGAGTATCAGTAATAAATTTCTCATCATTCTTTCCAAAGTTTGTTATGGAAAATTTTTAATAGTATTAGAAAAAAATATTTGAGGAGTTTACATTGCAAATTCTAGGACTGTTTAAGATAATACTTAAGAAAGAAGGTAAGTAATAATTCCACTTTTCTTGGAAAATGCAGAGACAGAAATTCAATGCATCATCCTAAAGAAATAATGTCTTGCTATACACTGACTTTTAGCCTTATACTCTAAAGTAGCAAGTATTTTAGTGTACAACATTTAAGAGGTGTGATAGTTAATTTGGATGTGAACTTGAGTGGACTAAGAAATGCCTAGCAGGTTAGGTGGAGCACAGTTCTAGATGTCTCTGTGGATGATTGACACATAGACTTCAAACTGAAGAGGGAAGACTCATGCTGGATGTGGGCTTATAGTCTAGATGGAATAAGAAAGGAAAAAATTCTTTTTCCTTCTTCAGAGGAACTCCATTCTTTGTCATTGCTTTTGGGTATTTGTCTCCAGTTCCTTCAGGGTTCCACAACAGACTCTTCAGTCCTCCAAAACAGACCCTTTTGCTTCTAACAGGGACATGCACTGGGCTCTGCAGTGAGCTCTGGGCCTTTGACATTTGACTGGATTCTTTGGCTGTCCATTGTACAGACAGCTCTATTACATTCATCCATTCTTCCAATCCTGAGTCTGCAAGGAGCCGCTGTAAGCCTACTTTATAAATCATAGCTATGGCTTGTGTCTAGATGTTCCCCCAAAGCTTCATACTGTCATAAATGGGCTTTTTCAGAGGTGGCTGGATCTAGAGTTTGTGACTCTGGGATTGATTCATGGTGCAATGCTAGGTTTAAGGGCACTAGGATTAAGAGTATCAGTGCTATCAGCCCTAAGTAGTCTGAATAAGATATAATGGATAGAAAGAACTGTGATCATCCCTAAATTGCTACCTTCTGCCCTTCTGCCTCCCATGAAGAGGAAATGGTTGTCCCAAGGTGTGTGTTTATGTATGTATGTATATATATATATATATATATATATATATATATATATATATATAAAAAACATTTACATTGTTCTCCTTCTATGAGTATCACTGCTTACAATACCAGGTATTCTTACAAATCCACAAAGGTGACCCATTTACTCATTAAAAATCAATAAAGAGTTAGAAGTTTCAGAAAGTCAAAAGTTGAAATTTTTTTGTAGATTTTTCAGAAAGGCATTATAATTATTTGGAAATTGTGCAACTATCTCATTTACATTCATCTTTATAGCATATCAATTTATCAAAAAAACCAAGCAGGAATTAAAGTACATAATTTATCAGGATTTAGAAGAAATAAATGAAAGCCTTTATGTATCTTGGATACCTGCAAATGTGACACCCAATGATTCAAGATATCTATAATTTCTGTTCAGCATTATTGGTAATTAGATCACAAATCCAATATTTTCAAACAGCAATGACAGAGTCATATTAGTAGATGTTACTGCAATGTTATATTTTGTATTTTGTTTTTAGAAGGTTAAGAAAATCACTGTGTCTTGTTAGAAAATATATGAACTTAATTTGTTTACATTTAGAGAAAAGTGAAAATCAAGTGAGTTGAAGCATTCAGAAACTGAGGAGTGGGTATAAGATTGTTTTAACTTTCTGAAAGCTAAAAATAAGTTGTGGAAGTGGGACAAAAAATTCAGTGCACAGGATTTGACAGTATGTGTAAATAATGGTATTCTATCTCTCTCTTGTTATTATTTAAAGCCAGAAAGCAGACAGAAGCTATATAAACAGTTGTCCAGTATAACTTTTTTCAGTTCTACAAACTTATTGCACATTTTTAATGTGAAGATCCTGGGTCTCAGTGAATACATATAAGTGTTGAATATAGAAGGAGCACATACTCACACATTCTTTAGTCTAGTGTATTTCAACTAATTTAATTAAAATATCAACTTTAGATTTGCCATATATTTTATCATTGAAAAAATGAAAAAATATATTATCTGCCAAGAAAGACTTAATTTTAACTCTTGTTTTGTCAATGCTGAAATCAATGTTTAGTCTTACAGAGTATCAAACTTGAAAAGAAACACAATAACAATCAATTTTACCCTTTCTTTTTATATTTACATTTCTTTTTTGATTAATTATTGAGTGTCTATAATGTGTTAGGATTAATAATAGACATTAGGGAAGAATGGTGAAAAGATATAACTGTTGTCCTCCAGAATCTCATAGTCTAGGATTATACTTCTTAGAATCTAATGTATATACAGATTAGTTGAACTATTATGTTAAAATGTAGATTCAAATTTAGTAGGTATGAGATTGAGGCTGAGATTCTGCATTTCTAATAAGATTCCAATTGATGCCTATGTTGGTGGTCCACTTTGTGAAACAAGGGTTGAGAGGGCAAACACGAGAAAAACCTTATACAATATAAAGATAATGCAGATTTCTGACTCAGTCCAGTGCTTCTTGTATTTGTATTGCTTTGAACATTAGATTTTAATATTTGACTTGTGTCACCCACATATTTGAAGTTCTAATAAGTTGTAGACTTAATTGTTAATTTAATGATAAGAATTTCACATTTCTGCTTGCATTAGAAGATGTATTGAAGAAATGTTTCAAAATGAGGTCCTTTTCACAGACATTCTAGAACCTAGGGGAAAGTTGTCCAAATCCAAGAAGGCAACATAATGTGACTAATCAGAATTTATTACTGCATTTCTTCACTTGTAAAAAAAGACATTAATTCACAGGCTATGCATATATAATATTTTTTCCTCACTTCTCCTATACACCTAATGTTAAGAGAACAATGGGATGTCCACTAAGTCCTTTTGGCCAAATCATAGCACTGCTGTGATAGCTGTTATGGGAGATTGACTGTACTGTTTGAACCCACTCTTCATGGTATTTGAAATCTACTAGTGAGAACAAGCATAATTTTTCAACATTTCTGGAGAATAATTTCTGCATAACACCAAGATTATGATCTTGTATAAACTGTTGACATTTTCTGGAAAAGTAAAATATTGTGGAAAGATAAATGTAAACTAGAACTAGTCTGAAATCTTGATAAAGTACACAAAAATTGAGCTAAATCATAAAAGAACTGGAGGATTTGGGAGTTGATTGGGGAGGTAATGTATAAAAGTGGGGGAATTTAAACCTAAAGGCACAAAGGTAATATTGACTATGAGAAATTTAGGTAATGGTAGTAGATTGATTGCACCATGAAAGAAGTTAGAGTTTCAGGGTAAATATGTCTAAGAAAGGTGCTCCATAAACAGAAAATAGAAATGTGTATCACAAGGTTCTAAGCTTGCTCTGACTTCTTTTGGTTAAAAAGACTACTGTTTATGTATGATAGCCACTCTATCAAGATCATTACTCAATATACTTATGTAAATATTATGTATTCAACAATAAGATGTGGAAAATAACATGAGCTATATTGGGCCTTAAAATATCTTTATGCTTTGTTGATTTCATGTAACATGGATGTGTACAGCTCTCTAATGTTGTTATCTGCATTTTGTAAAACAAAACAATGTTTAAAGTGCACAGAAGTTGCTAACAGTATTTTGCCATAAATTAGAAAATAGTGACAGTTTTCAGTGTAATTTTAGATTTATAATTCCTCTTAAAATTGATTCATTGAATAATCTATACATTATTTCTTCAGCATGTCTAAAGTTACTACTAAATATTTCATTATGGAAAGACAATCAACATAGTTTTACATTTTATTTTGAAAGCTTTCTACATAAATCTCAGGGTATTTCCATTTTTAGTGTATTTTGCCTATGGATGACTCAGAAAATTACAATAAATACAAGTGAGAGAAGATAAATCAATTGGTCAATACAAGTCACAGCAAAAGTAACCCACTGATACTAGATAACATCTTCTTAACTTCCTGAATGAATTTTTCTGAATTTATTGTGAACTTGACTTAAATGCGTGTTAGTCTTTAACTGTATCAATTATTTGGAATTTTCCCTATCTCCCTGGATATTGCACTCATATTTTCTATTTTGTTTTCAAAATGTATTTTAAAATCTTTGCATAAAGCTCTTGGTTTATGAACAGAGGTTAAACTCATCTGTGACCCAGCTCATGATATATTCTCTTAGACAATTTAGATGAAGAAATGAGAAAATTTCTAAAGTTGCTATTTAGTGAAAATTTCTAAAGTTGCTACTTCAATAAAGAAATGAGCAAATTTCTGAAGTTGCTATTTAAAATCTATTCTTTGGGAATCAGTATAATAGTATTTTGACAATATAAGAGTACACTTATTTTTTACAGAATGTGCTGATCATATATGGCTCAATCAATTCCATTTCTTCAGGTATTCCTCTACTTGGAAGGTTAGTGTCTATCTATACACTTGTGAATTTCCTCATTCTAAGACAGACTGTGAAAAAGAAATCTCACAGATCCTTCCACCCTTTGTTTGATTCCTTTAACTTTTGGAACCTCCATTTCTATCTCTGGTGGCTATTGGGGAATTTTTTTTAAACCCTATCCTATAGGCCCTGGGAAGATTTACTAAATAATTTTTAAGTAAGAGTAAGGAAAGCTGTTAGGATAAAATTGGAGCAGACAGATTTAGATGTTCTTTATGTATCTCTAAGTATCTCAGGCTTTCAGAGTTGCTAAGCAGTCTGGTATGAGACGAAGCTCTCAGAATCACACACACACACACACACACACACACACACACACACACACACAACTGCAGTGAATCCTGAGCTACATTTCTTTTTTATATTGAAAAAATGGTCTTGATAAGTCACTAAGTTGCCCAAACTGGACTTGAACTTTCAATACTTCTGTCTCAGACACGCAGAGTGTTGGGACTTATGTGTATATCACCACAGACACTAAAGAGGTTTTTCTTTTAAAGTAAAATGTCTCAAAACCTTTAATACATTTATCTTCATTGAAATTTTCTAAGAGAATATATCATGAGCTGGGTCACAGATGTATTTGACTACAGAAATCTTTGTACTATAGCACCCTCAGCATGCAAATCTCTGAGGAATATACCTCAGCGGGTGCTAACAGAACATTCTGCATATCTTGCCAGAAAGTACTATACTTGTATGACTCACCAGGGACAAGTGTCATCCTACTGATAGCTGGACTGTGTTGTGCATCAAAATCACCTGAAGAGAAAGCCTCTCCAGGATTCAGGACCAATATACAGAGTGGTAAGCAGTAGAGAAGGAGCCTCTATGAGAGTTTCTCTCTAGATGCTAGAATATAGCAAAGTAAGGAAGACAAGAATGAAGTGGTTCTCCTGGCACCAATAAAAATCTGAAGTGTGAATTGAAGCCACAGAAAGAGTGAAGAGACTCCAATTATGAAGAAGGAGGTAATCAATGGTGCCTTCTCCCTGAGACAGGACTCACTGCATGAGAGGAGCAGTTCAACCTTGTAGACATACTGTGATCACTGGTGCAGCACAGTAGAGTCCTCTATGGAGAGATGTGCAGTGCAGAGGAGCAGCAGATGTGAAGGACTGCACTAGCTGGTGGTGAGTGTTGAGGGCTCAGTCCTCCCATATGAGAGAGCAATTGGCCTGGAGCCATTGTGGAGGCAGACCAACTGAGCTCAGAACTCAGAACTGCTTCTGGCTCCATCTAGCATCTCCCCAGTGGGATCAGACCCACAGAAGTTGCTGCGATGGTGGCAAGTCCAATGAATCTGGTCTTGGCCACAAAGTTCAGGCTCACTAAAGTTATCTACTACTGCCCCAAAAAACTACTGCTGGCTTACTATGATAGATTGGCATGGATCAGGACTCTGTCTCTACATGTTTTCTCCCAGTGAAACTAGAGACAACCCTGGGAATGGACATTTTTTGTCTTTAGTTTTTCCTTTCTAATGATGATATGTTTGTTTCTTGTTTCTTATTTTGTTTTTGGCACTTTCATTGTCTGATACTGTTTTTATATGAGTGTGAATGAGTTTCCTAGACTCTTTGTGGTTGTGGTTGTGATTGTTCTGTTCTTCCTTTTATCTCTTCCATCTTTCTTTCCCTTTCCCAGAATACTGATGCAGACTTCTGCACCAGTTTCCCAAAGTTGATGGGATCCCCTTTGTCCTTCAATCTTATTTATAGTCCTTTCCTTTTCTTCCACTTCTCTATTTATTTAAATTTTTATTTTAAAGAGAATAAAACAGATGAGGGCAGTACAGAGCAGATCAGAACAGGACAACATAGGCAACACAGTACTTTACATTAAGACAACCGGCCATCAAAAGTAGCTATCACCATATCACTTACTCTGCTATAGTTGAGCACAGTTTCAAATACAACAATATCAAACATAACAAAATACTATAAAGCCATGCATAGAGTGAAAGAATTACAGGGCTTTCTGAACCGAATAACAGAAAATGGCCAATGGGTACTATAATATCTCATTTTTGATAGAAAAATTTTGTTTAAACTATCACACATATTCAAATCCCAATAAGACACAATGTGATAGATAGAACCAATGGTAGTGGAAGAATAGAAGCATGGTAGGACTTCTAAGAAGGATGATATTAAATCAGCAATAGCTGTAATAAAGTTTTGTTTTCTTCAAAACAGCTGTTCATATCATCACGCATGATATAGTAAAACAAAAGAGAATAAAACCATTCCAACTGATGAGTGAAAACATTGAAAGGCTTCAAAGCTATGAGATGGGGACTCATGCTTACAATAAAGTCTTATATACTCTTATCAACTCTCATACTAGGGAGACTATATGGTATTTGCCCTTGTGAGTTTGGTTTATTTCACTTAAGAGAATGGTCTCAAGTCGTGTCCATTTATTTATAAATATCTCAATGTGATCATTCTTTATAGCTAAGTAGTACTCCATTGTATAAAAATGCCACAAATTTTTTATCCATTCCTCAGTTGATGGGCACTTAGGTTGTTTCCAGGATCTGGCTATTACAAATTGTGCTGCTATAAACATGGGTATACATATATCACTGTGCTATGATGTTTTCAGTTCTTCTGGGAACATACCCAGAAGTGCGATAGCTGGGCCAAATGGGACTTCCAAACCCAACTTTTTGAGGAATCTCCAGACTGACCTCCACAGTGGTTGCACAAGTCTACACTCCCACCAACAGTGTAGAAGAGTTCCTTTTTCCACACAGCCTCTCCAACACTTGTTGTTGGTAGTCTTTTCTATCCTGGCCATTCTTTCTGGAGTGAGATGGAATCTCAGTGTGGTTTTAATTTGCATTTCTCTCATGACTAATGATGATGAACGTTTCTTCATGTATTTATTTGCCATTCATATTTCTTCATCTGAGAACTGTGTATGCATTTCAGATGCCCATTTTTGGATTGGGTCTTTGAATTTCGAGGGTCTGATTTTTTTTAAATCCTTTATAAGTTCTAGACAGAAGTCCTTTGTCTGTGGAACTGTCCATGAAGATTTTTTCCCAATTTGTGGGTTTTCTTTTCACTCTGCTGGAAACCTCTTTTGACATGCAGAAACTCTTTAATAAGATGTAGTCTCAGTTATTGATTCTGGGAAGTATTTCCCGTGCAGTGTGGTTCTTGTTCATGAATTCTTTTCCTACCCCTATATCTTTGAGGTTTTTACCTACTTTGTGTTCCAGCAGTTTTAGTGTTTCTGTTTTAATATTTAGATCTTTGATCCATTTAGATTTTAGTTTAGTGTATGGTGATAGACATGTGTCTAGTTTTAATCTTCTGCATATGGACAGCCAATTTTTCCAGCACCATTTGTTAAAGAGACTGTCATTCTTCCAGCGAGCATGTTTGGCCCCTTTATCAAAGATGAGGTGGTTGAGTGAGTTTGTGGTTGCGGTCGTATCTTCCAATCTATTCCACTGATCCTCCAGTCTGTTTCTAGTCCAGTACCATACTGACTTTATTACTGGAGCTTTGTAGTAAAATTTCAAGTCATGGATTGTGATGCCTCCTGCCTTGCCCTTGTTGCTTAGAATTGCCTTTGATATTCTAGGTCTCTTCTGGTTCCAGATGAATTTTAGGAGTGATTTCTCTAGATCTATGAGGTATGTTAGTGGTATTTTGATTGGGATGGCATTGAATCTGTATAGTAATTTTGGGAGAATGGCCATTTTCACAATGTTTGTTCTTCCTATCCATGAACAGGGGATATCTTTCCATTTTCTGAGGTCCTCTTCAATTTCCTTATTTAGGGTATTATAATTTTTGCTGTATAGCTCTTTTACTTCTTTTGTGAGGTAATTCCTAAGTATTTCATTTTTTTAGATGCTAGTGTAAAGGGTGTAGTTTCCCTTATTGCTCTCTCAGTACTTTTCTTGTTAGTGTATAAAAATGCTATTGATTTTTGAGTATTGACTTTGTATCTGTATACCTTGCTGAATTTATTTATTATATCTAGGAGTCTTTCAATAGAGTTTTGGGAGTCTTCTATGTAAAGTATCATGTTATCTTCAAATAATGATAATTTAACTTCCTATTTTCCTATCTTTACTCCTATTATTTCTCTTTCCTTTCTTATTGCTCTGGCTAGTAGTTCCAGTTCTATTTTGAATAGCAGTGGTGATAATGGACATCCTTGTCTTGTGCCTGATTTTAAGGTAAAGGCTTTCATTTTTTGACCATTTAATATGATGCTGGCTGTTGGATTGTCATAGATGGCCTTTACCATATTGAGATAAGACCTTCTATTCCAATTCTCTGTAAGGTTCTTATCATGAATGAGTGTTGGACTTTATCAAAAGCTTTTTCTGCATCCATAGAGATGATCATGTGGTTCTTCCTTTTGGCTCTATTGATATGATGGATTACATTTATTGCTTTGCATATGTTGAATCATCCCTGCATTCCTGAGATGAATCCTACTTTGTCATGTTGTATAATCTTCTTGATGATTTGCTGCATCCTTTTTGCCAATATTTTATTGAGAAATTTTGCACCTATGCTCATTAGGGAGATTGGCCTATAGTTCTCTTTTTTAGTTGAGTCTTTCTCTGGTTTTGGTACTAGAGTGATATTTGCTTCCAGGAATGACTTAGGAAGAATTTCTTCCCTTTCAATTTCATTGAAGAGTTTCAGGAGTGTTGGAATTAAGTCTTCTTTGTATTTCTTGTAGAATTCTGCAGTGAATCCATCTGGGGCTGAGCTCTTCTTTGTAGGCAAAGACTTAATTACATTTTCAATTTCAGTAACAGAACTTGGGTTATTCAGCAGTTTTACATCTTCCTGATCCAGGTTTGGTAGTTCATATGTATCTAGGAATCTGTCTATTTCTTCAGTGTTATTGAGCCTATGAGAGTAGAGGTTTTCAAAATAGGTGTTGATGATCTTCGGTATTTCCACTGAGTCTGTAGTAATTTCCCCTTTTTCATTTCTTATTGCAAGAATTTGGGTTTTTTCTTTCCTTTTTTAAAATAAGTTTGGCCAAGGGCTTATCAATTTTATTTATTCTTTCAAAGAACCAGCTCTTTGATTCATTGATCCTTTGTACTGTTTTCTTAGTCTCTCTTGCATGAATTTCTGCTCTGATCTTTATAATTTCCTCCCTTCTTTTGGCTTTGGGCTTGACTTGCTCTTCTTTTTCTAGATGCTGAGTTGTAGCATCAGGTTATTTGTTTGTGTTTGTTTTGTCTTCCTGATGTGGGAACTCAATGCAATAAATTTTCCTCTGAGGACTGCTTTCATTGCATCCCACAAAATCCAGTAAGTTTTGTCTGTATTTTCATTTACTTCTAGATATTGCTTACTTTCTTCTTTAATTTCCTCTGTGACCCACTGATTGCTCAAGATTGTATTATTCAGTTTCCATGTGTTTGTAGGA
>PVJX010038017.1:0-16584 GCA_004027295.1 Dolichotis patagonum
AAGGATTTTACCATGGTTTCTAGAACTATCCTCATGGAGAATAAAGTATTTTCCCAAGGATGAAGATGTAGAAAGCTTCCCAAATAAACAGAAATACAGATGCAGAAGAGCAGAGGTTTGTCAGTTGTATCCAGCCCTGCCTCTCCTGAGGTCTCTAAGCAGAGCACAGCACTGTTCTCTGGGGTGCAGAGGGAGACAGTGCTGTGGCTTGAGACACAGTCTATACAGCTCTGTGTCTTTTCTCAGAGGACAGGCCCTGTTTTTAGGGCATCTGGAAGCACAGGCAACTAGAATTCTCTAAGTAACTCGGTCTTCCTGAACGGAAGAAATGGAAAAAGGGATTCCTTCGGGCTCAAGAAAGCCAAAAAACAGGATCCTCAATTTTTGTGAATTACTTCACGTAAGTTCTTGCCTAACCCATGAATTATGCATCCGTGAAACAGAATCACAGCAGAGTAGAAAAGCCCTCCAGCTCTGAGCGGAGACTGAGCAATCCACTTAAATTTCAGCCCAACCACCGATACATGCGTACGCAAGGCACACAACACGTGCGCAGCTGAGGTCCAGGGAGCTAAAACTCACACCGGTGCCTACGGAAGGCGAGACAGAAATGATGCCGGGTCTGGACCAGCTTTTCCTCTGCCTAACAAGCAAATGAATAGAGCTCACATCACTGACAGTATCCAAGATGCAGCTGAATGTGTCTCCATATGCAAAGCAGTAGGAAATGAGACCAGTTCTGACATAGGAACGCATATGCTCATTGTGAATACACCACAGAATAGCAACCCTCTTGTCACAATTAGCAGACAGAAGAATCCATCTTTAAAAACATTATCATAACATAATATGTCATAAAACACTAAAGCAGCTATCTGTCTGGACCCCAGAAGTTAAAGGAAAACCAACCTTAACTGAAAGGAGGAGACTTTCAATAGAGAAATAAAAACAATATTTTACAAAAAAAAAAACCCTTAAATAGAAATTTGGGAATGGAAAAGCCACAAACATTTTACACAATGAGTGTACTAGTAAAAGAGAATCTGAGAGAGAAATCAGTCAGTCGACAGAAACTGTCCACTCTGGAGAACAGAGAAGACAAATGTGGCAATAACTGCTGAGATGTTTGTATAGGAAAAATATGTGTAACTGTAGACAAAAACAATGATAATGACTGAAACCTTCAAAATGAGATTTAAAAAACCCCACTGATGCACAGAATCAACAAATTTACATTCACAAGACTGTAAGAATCTGGGTGAGAAATGTTGGCCTAGAAATAAGAGACACAGTGATGGCTGTAGTGGGGGAGCCGTGCATTCTGAGCATGGACCCTCCTCACATCCTGTCCAGCCACATGAAGAAAGAGCCCTGTGTGTGGGGAGAGGTGAGGTGAGTACCCTGCTTTACCGCAGACTTCCAAACTAGGCCCAGTCCAGGACGTCCAGCTCCTGGCACTGAGCTCCAGGCTGAACCTCAGGATCCGCACCGCAGGCCGCTCCAGGGCCAGGACGGCCCCCGTGACCTGGGCTGTGTGTCGACCTTGGACTCAGGTGGAGGTCCAGCTTCAGCGCCAGGCCAGCTCCTGCAGTGTAAGGACACAGGCCCCCTCAGCTGTCAGCTTGGCCGGCACTGATCCAGATCTGAAATCTTGCCCGTCAACCTAGGTGCTTTTGTACTTAGACCCGGCCTTGCGTCTGCGCTCACAGACTCAGGATTGAGGACCTTCCCTGAGCCTGGGATCCAGCCCCAGCCATGTGAATCCGAGTTCCGTGACTACCGCAGTGGGCTCAGACTCCACGCCTGCGCCGGTGACCCAGGCACTGGAACCCAGCTGCTGCCAGCCGGCCGTGTGACTCCAGCAGTGGAACCTGCTGGCCCAACTCTCTGGCCCGGCCATCTGGACATTCTAATATTCCTTGAATTTTCTTCTGCCAGATATTCTAGTTCACCACTGTCAAGTTCTGCCTTCTACGAAATTCTAGGATGTGAAGGCAGTTTGGAAAAGATTATCTGCAACTGCATAACCAGTGCGGTTTCTTTTCCAATTCCCAGTATCATTTTTCCCCATTTTTGTGTGAGACCTCACACAAGATGGGTTTGCCATTGGTGTTTCTGTGAACATGTAATCAGAATGCCTTAATCTCTCTAAAACGGTTCAAACTCTCCACGCAGCTCTTACACGCACCAAGCCCGCACCTGAGTCCCCCTCGAGGCTCACAGAGGTCCAGGTGCACCAGGGTGCCCCCCGCATTCTGCCAGCCTGCACTCAGTGCCCAGATTCAGAGCCGCTCCACACTGTTCAGTGTTTGTTACAGTAACGGTTCCATTTCTCACGATCCACATTCTGTCTTAGTCCGTTCTATTCTGCTGCGGCAGAATACCTAAGAAGACGAAATTTATAAAGGTGGAGACTTATTTTGTACAGCTCTGGAGGATAAGAAAGAAGGCCAGGATCAAGGGGAGCACATCAAGTGAGGGCCACCTCGTATATTGTGGAATGACACGAGGGAGAGTGCAGAAATCGTGCACACCTGGAAGGAGAGAGAGAGAGAGAAAGAGAGAAGGTGCTAACTCTCTTTCATAATAATGCACTGTCAAAATAACAAACTTTCCTGTAATAGTGACATTAATCCATTCTTAAGAGGCTGTTGCACTGGGAATTAATTTTTAAGTGCATGAAATTTGGGAAACGCATTCAAGCCATAGCAAATGTAAAGTCTGGGAAAAAGATATGCTTTTCTAATGCCAATAAAAAGACAGCAGGTATAGATATACAAGTAACTGACAAATTTCAGAACAGAGGAAATTTATCAGGGAAAAGTGGGGTTATTATATAAAGGACAGTACATAAAATCTCTAAGACAAAAATAGCAGGTCTTAAATTCATGCACCTTGTAAAAGAGGACCTCAATGTGTCAAAAAAAATGTAAATAAATACAAGTAGAAAAATCCACTAATACAGTTGGAAACTTCAACATTCCTCTATTGGTAATTGATAGATCCAGCAAACATTAAATCATCAAAGATGCAATTGAATTAAGCAGTATCCTCAACCCACTGAGTCTAGTTGTAATTTATAGAATAGACCATCAAAAGAGCTAAGCACACTTTCTTTTCAAGCTTTTGTAAACGTTAAGATGTACTCTATTTTGGACAGTCCAAAACATCTTAATAAATTTAAAAGAATAAAATCTTGTCAACTGTATTGCAAAAGCACAATTGAATTGATGAATAATGAAAGCAACTTGGAAATTCTCAAAACACTTGAGATTTAATAAAATCTCGCAAAAGAGTTTAGAAGAGTTTAAATCATAGTATAAATATATTATTGAAAATCCAACTTGTTAAACTTTGGGGTACTCTGCAAAAGAAGTGCTTAAGGAAATTTATAATGATTAAATTTACATATATGAAAAGAAAGAAGATTCAAAACCAACCATCTAAGAGTCCATTTCAACAACTAATAAAAGCATTAAGTCTAAAACATGGAGAAAAGAAATCTAATGAAAAGAGTAATCCAGAACATTGAAAATCAGAAAAAAATAGAGAACAATAATACCAAAAACTGATTCTTGAAAAGGTAAATAAATTATATAGAACTCTAGACAAATTAATTAAGAAATAAAGAGAGATGATATTAATTGCTATGATCAGAAATGAAAGAATGGTGATTAGTGATTTCATGGATATAAAAATGGCAATAGAATATTATGAAGAACTCTATGCCCGTATATTTGATGATTTGTATTAAACGAACCAGTCCTTCGAAAGATACAAAGTACAACGTTTCACACAGGATAAAATATGTAGTCTTAATAGATTTGAATACAAACATCTAAAATAGATAATTATTAATCTTGCAATAAGGAAATCAGTCCCAAGTTGTTCCACTATTAAATTCCAACCAATGCCTATGACAGAAAATATGCTACAAAATATATTCAACAAAACAAATGTGTGATTTCTAACTGATTTATTAAGGCAGGAACCATATTAATATCAAAGCTAAATAAGACTTTACAAAGAGAAAATCATAGACTTATATATTTCATGAGCCTAAGTGTAAAATTCTTAAAACATATACTAGCAAACTGAATTCTTTAGTACGTAGAATGAATTCTACTCAACACCACTTATAACTTAACCCAATGGATCCACTTTGATAGATCAGTTAGTAGAGTCCACCACACCATCCGTGGGTGAATAATGAAAATCTTTCTGATCATATCGATTCACACAGAAAAAATATTTTACAAAATCCAACACCTCAACATTTTAAAACTCCCAGAAAACTAGGAATAGAGGAAACTTTTCAAAACATGGTGAGTAATATTACCAAACACTAATATCAAATTTACTTAGTCACAAAGGACTCTCTGTCCTTAGGCTCACAAGCAAGCAAGGTCTCCTCAGTCATCTCCACCACTGACCATTGCATCTACACCGGCACTCCGGTGTCTTGTAATAGCCTTTTCTCGTGGTCAAAGATGCGTTCTGTGATCAATTTTTCACTTAGTTTTATTTTTTATTAAGCTTGCTGTTATAGTGTAGATACACATAATGATCACATTCATCACAGGGAATCTGTACCTATGTGTGGTTTGTCTTGGTTCCTCTTTTTATCCCAATGCCCTGCCCTCTCTTCAACCCCTCTTCCCTCCTTATTTGTAAAGCTTTGTTTCCATTTTACCCTTCTTTTATCATTTTTTCCTTTTGCCTTCCTTCCTTTTCCTCTTCCCCTTTCTGGTCCCTTTCTTTGGAAGCATTTCTTCCTACTTCACAAGATCCATTACACACTTTGGCTCTGAATTACATGACACAGTTTTGGTGTGAAGCATAAAACTTAGGTTGAGATTCATTTGTGTCTAGGGACTTTTTAATTATTTCATTATTTGTAAAGGTTTTTTTTCCTCCATTGAATTGCTTTAGGATTTCTTTAAAAATTTGGCTTGTTTGTTTCAGAATGTTTCTTGATTCTTCATTTTGATCCTTTGATCTTTGTGCCCACTCCTCTGCCTGTATTACATAATTTTATTTCTACTAGCTGGATAAAAATCCATGAAGTCTTGTGCTACTTTACCGGGCTTTGGGATCAGGATAACATTTGCATCAAAGATGGATTGGGAAAAGTTCCTGTTTCCTATGTTTCGCAGAAGACGTTATGTGGAGTTAGTACTAATTTTTCTTTCAGTGTTTAGAACTCTCCAATGTACTCATGTGTAACTGAGGATTTCTATTATGGAAGGTTTTTCAAAATTAAATATTCACTTCCCTTAGTATTAGTATTAGAAGGGATATTCAAATTATGTATATCTTACTGGGTGAATTCTGGGGTAGTTGTGAAGAACTGTTTAATTTCATGCAAGCTGTCAAGTTGATGTGTAGAGTTTCCTACATTATTTGATCACATCCTTTGCTGTCAGCCTGATCAGTAGCAATATCATTCATTTCATTCTCAGTGTTGGGAGTCTTTGTCTTCTATTTTCTCATTTTTGCTAGCGCTCTGCCAATTCTATTGATGGATGTCTTTAGAGAATTAGCTCTTTGTTTCATTTGTTTTATCTATTGTACTGATTTCCATTTCATGAATTTCTGCTGTTGTTTGTTGTATCCTGTCTTCTACTTTATTTTCCTTTTTTCTTTTGAGAAGTCTTGAGATAGGAGCTTAGATTATTGAACTGAATTTTTGTTTCTTTTCTAATGTGTGCTTTAGTATCATAAATTTCCCTGTCAAAATTCTTTTAGCTGTGTCTCAGGAAATTTTGGTATGTGAATTTTAATTTTCAGTTAAGTCAATATAATTATTTAAAAATAACTTGAGAAATCTCCTTGGTCCATAAATTGTTTGGGAGTTTGTTTTTATTTATTTTCCAAGAATAGGAAATTTTTCCATTGTTCTTCTGTTTGATCAAAGTAACAATCTTTATGAAATTTGGGTAGTGGCTCAAAAAATGAATTATCCTGGAATATATCTGGGGGCTATTCACAATGACTGTAGTCTGCTGTTGTTGGATAAACTATTGTGTAATCTTCAATTAGATTAGGCATGAAAGCACATGCCTATAATCCTAGTGTTCAGAAGGTTAAGGCAGTAGGATTTTTGCATGTTCAAGCCAGCCTGGGCTGCAAAGTGAGTTATTCCAAGGTCAGCCTGAACTGTATAGCAAAACCCTGTCTCAAAAGACAAAACAAAACATGAAACAACAGCAACAACAAAGAAAATGAACTTCAGTTGGATCTTTTGGCTGATGACATCCTTGATTTCCTCTGCATCCTTACTGATTTTCCAGCTAGTTGCTTAGCCCACTTTGAAGACGAGTGCAGGAGTTTCCAACCATGTTCATGGGCTACTGTATCTCTTTTTCAGATCTGCTAGTTTTGCTTTGCAAGTTTTGTGGCTGTGTTATTTCTTGCTTTTTATTTGTATTTTTATTAGCAATGTCTGTAGTAGAGAATGATTATATTTATTGTGGGGAGCAGGTACGTGCATACATCAGATCTTAATTCTTTTTATTATCAGTCTCCTTCCTGTTATTTGTGTTATGTGTTAGATTAATGCTTAAGAGAGCCATGGCTTCCTGATAGATAGGGCTATCGCTGTACACTCTCCCTCTCCTATATGCAAGCTTTATCTCATGTCTCTCTCTCACACTTTCTTTGATTAGTGCTTGCATGATATATTCTGCTCACTCTTGTATGCTAACTTGCCTATGTTAGTAAAACTGATATACTGAAGAAACCGTGTAGGTCAACTTTTTAATCACTGTCTTCTAATTGATGTATTGAGAACATTTACAGTTAACATAATTACTTATATTTTGAGGCTTAAATTTATCATTTAATTGTTTACTTTCTACATCATCTAAGATTTTGTTTGCATTTTTCTACCTTTCTGCAGTATATGTGAACATACAGAAATTCATTTTTTGTTTATCTAAATGTTTGTGCATTTTATACAGTGGTTGTATGGTAACATGTTATATGATATCCAGTTTTCTTTTGCTTATTAGTGCCTGTTTACACTAACAAATCAAATAATAACAAAAGTTAGAAAGGTTGCAAAGAAAAAGAAACCCTTATAAGCTGTTGGTGGGAATGTAAATCAGTATAACCACTATGAACATTAATATGGAAAACTTGCAAAAAACTAAAACTAGAAATTGCATTTGACCCAGCTATTCTCCTTCTAGCTATATTCCTGAAAGAGTTAAAGTAATCCATGTATACCTGTATTTATAGGAGCACAGTTCATAATAGCTGTATCTTGGAAGTGGCCTGTACAGGTGAATGGATAAATGCAATGTGGTATTTACACATAATGGAATATTATTCTGTGATAAATAAAGGTAAATTTGAATCACTTGATGCAGTACAATGAGCACACCATAAAATTAAGTGAAATAAATCAGACACACAGCCTCAATATCTCCTGGTTTATTTTATTTGAAAAACAGTAGTTGTAAATAAAGTACAAAATAAAACATCAATAGTAGGAAGTAGGGAGATAGATCTTTCCCAAATGGGAAAGAGGGAGTTGAAATGGGTTAAGCACATTTGGCAACTCTGCATAACAATATAATATAATATACAAATTTTTATATGGCACTGTTCTGTTTGTGTCTATTTAACTACTGCAAGCTTATCTTCCTTTATGTGTGTACAGCCTCTCAAACTTAGAATTACCTTTATTTCATCTATGTATTTCACTACAACATAAGGGATTATAATTTTTGCTTTATCTAGCAAACAATTTTTTCAAAACACAAGAGGATTAGAAAGACCTGTTGTGCTAATCTAGACCTCTGCTTAGTGTTATCCTTCATGAAATCTCTTCTTTCAAATCCCCATTTTATTTCGAGTATTTCCTTTAGCTACTAATGCCCTCTGACAGTGGTCTCTGTGTTACCCTACATCTGATCGTATCCCAGTTTGCTTCTCATCTCTGAGGAATATGTTTACTGGGCAAAAGATTCTCAATTTGTAGTTCTTTCCATCTTGTCCAAGCAAAAAAATTTTTTCATTTCTTTGTGGTTATGTGATTTCAGAAGAGAAAATCCATTATCATTCTAAACAGTTCTCCTCCATACGTATGTTACTACATTTCTTCATCTGCTCTTCGTTTTGGTTTAGCTTTCACAAATTTCTAGCACACTGGAATAGATTTTGTTGTGTTTCTCATGCTCGATGTTCAAATAATTTTTGAATCTTTAAATAGAAGTCTTTTCCTAAGTTTTTGAAGTTTTCAGTTATTATTACCTTGAATGAGTTATGCACTCTTAATTCCCATTCCTTTGGAACTGATGGCAGAGTGAAAATTTCTCTTCAGTGTTGTTGTTGTTGTTGTTGTTGTTGTTTTTATATATATCTTCTCTCTCTTGTAGGATTTTCTGTGTCTTCATCTCTTGGGTCCTTTCTCACTTGCAAAAGTCTGTCTCCCTGTTTCCTGTTATCTACTAATTTGCTCTTCAGTTTATTTGTACTTTGTGTTTCCCATACTAGAGAAACCCTGCTATGCTTGAGCTTGCGTGTCCATTTATTTCACTCAAATTACGGTCTCGAGGTGCATCCATTTTCTTGTAATTGATGTAAATGTATTATTCTTTATCAAAGAGTAGGGCTCTACTGTGTGTGTAACACATTTTCTTATCCACTCACCTCTTGATGGATATAGGCCACTTTCAAGAGTAACCACTATGAATTGTGCTGCTGTAAAAATGGCTATATCACTGTGATGATGTTCTTAACTCATTCAGAAAGATACCTACAAGGGGAGTAGCTGAGTCAAATGCAGTTTCAAGTTTTGTTTTTTTGAGGAATCTTTGTAATGATTTCCATGGTGGTTGTACTGCTTTGCATTCCCATCAACAGTAGCCTCTTTTCCCTGCAGCCGATCAAGCATTCATTATTGTTTGATTTCCTGATGGTGGCATTCTTTTTGGAGTAAGGTAGAATCCTAGTGTTGTTTTCATTTGCATTTCTATAATTGCTAGCAATGTTGAACACTTTTTTCACGTATTTATTGGTAAGTTGTACTTCTTCTGAGAAGATTCAACTCATTCTAGCTGTCTATTTCTTGATTGGATCTTTTTATTTTGAGGGGTCTAATATTTTGTGTTCTTTATGCATTCTAGGCATTATCCCTCTGTCTGATATGTAGCTAGCAAATTTCTTTCTCATTCTGTAGATTATCTTTTTACTCTGTTGGTGGCTTTCTTTGCTGTGCAGAAGCTTTTGGATTTGATATATTCCTATTTGTAAATTTGTGATTTTATTTCTTATACAACTGGGGCTCTGTCCTGAAGGTCCATGCCTATACCTAAGACTTCAAAAGTTTTATCTATTTTAACTTCCAGCAGGTTAAATTTTTCTATTTCAATATTCACATTTTTGATCCACTTTGATTTTATTTTAGCATATGGTTAGAGTTACAGGTCTAGATTCAATGTGCTGTATATTGATAGCCAATTTTCCAAGCACCATTTACAAAACAGATTGCTTTCCTTCTGGGGTATGTCTTTGGTCCACTCATCAAAAATCAGATAGCTAAAGTATCTGGGATTCTTTCTGCACCTATCCTTTGTTCCACTCACCCACCATACCCTTTTGAGTGCCAGTGCCATGCTGTTTTTATCACTGCAGCTTTGTAACATAACTTGAAACCTGAGACTGTGATGGATCCTGCTTTGCTCTTGTTGCCCAGAATTTCTTTTGCTATCCTGAGTCTCTTCTGGTTCCATATGACTTTTAGAATGGTTTTCTCTAGTTCTGTGAGGAACACTGTTGGTATTTTATTGTGGCTACATTAAATCTCTACATAAAATTTTTCTTATTTGTTACCGGTGTGCTTGTAATTTCTCTTTGACGCATTTTATCTTGGCTGGTTAAGGTCTTCTTCATGCAGTTTTCACATGTTTATTATGACAGTGTCCACATCATTTTTTTTTACTCCCTTTGAGATATTCTTGGTGCTTGGCATAAGACCAATTTTCTATCACAACATGGAAATATTTGATTATCTTATTTAAAACTTTAGTTTAATTGTGTTACTTTATATTTTACTACCAAAGGAAAGGGAATGCTATCCCATATACGTGGATTATACTAGACACACATATTCACCCACACTCACTTTCAAACAGACACATGCCCACACAAGCACATGCACCAGTGCACAGATACATCTGCACAGCCACCCACACAGGCAGAAATACACAACTGAGAACACACACATGTGAAGGCAGACAAGTGCACATGTATACATAAGTGCACACATGGAAACACATGCACAGACTTGCACATATAAAGTTACACTTGTACATAGAAACATGTCTACATAGCAGAAGAATCATACACACATGCAAACAGACATAGACCTAATGTATTATGACATAAAGACAAACTTGAGCACCCAGAGAAATGTGCACACGTACACACGCACATGTGCACCTGCAGGCACTCATGCAAGTCTGTGGATGCCCGGACCTGTGTTTAGCCTCATTTGACACCTTACTTCTGCTGCTCAGTGCAGTGAGCTCCAGACTGGCACAGTATCACCTGGCACTTCAGTGTGGCAGGCAGGTGTTCATGCAAGTCTCTGCTTTTCTTATGCTCCCAGCTGAAAGTGCAAGAGAAGTCATGTTAGTGTTGAGTGACTCCTGCCCCAGCTCCCACAACTTGAAGGTGAGAGTGTTCTCACTAGTGGGTCATAGCAATGAAGTCCAGGCCCCTGCTTGGCCTCCTCTGGAAACCCTCAGAGGTGGTTTGCAGCTGCTTTGTGATTGCAGCATGGGATGGGCGCTGGACTGCCCACTCTGCCTTCCTCCTGCGGGCAGTGAGTGTTCACAGTTTTGTCTGCGGTGCTCGGCTACAGTACAGCGGTGATTGCTCAGTTTTCTTTTCCTGCAGGCTGCCTCTTTCCTAGTTCTGTGCTTAGAAAGAGTAGATTTTGAGTGGTGCTTGTTTTGTGGGCTCTCACTGGCAGTGCTGGAGCTGGTTTGTACAGCAGCAGCGTGAAACACGCCAGGCCCAACAGCAGACTCAGCGGGAGCCTCAGAGCCGAGCAAACCTGCCGTTCTCTTCCCAACTTTCGGTGCCTTTTTATGTTTGTTTTTTATATAATGCTGAGGGCTTTAGATATGCTTAACCAAGGAAGGGGGGCAATTATGTGTACTCCAAGACCCTGAAGCAAAAGTCTTTCTCTGATTTATTTTTCTCTGTAAAACAAATGCCCAGAAATAGTACAATATCCTGTGATATGGGAATATGTTTGTGATTTAAAAGTTTAATGCTCTGGAAGTTTGATTTCAGCTGTAATAAAAAGCATGAGATAATCTTAAATGTATTAGAATTTATATCAGTTCCATAAAACTTACTTAAAATATTATTTGGTAGGCAATTTAAAACCACATTCAAAATCATGATTAAAGGTCAAAACTCAAAAAGAAATATTAATAAAGCTAACACTTTCTTACCAATATCAGTTTGAAAGTGAAGGTAAAAATGTTTAAAGTCACAGAATGTTAAAGTCACAATTTTCAGAAACTTAGAGGCTTAAATAAGAAGAGTTATATATGTGTTAAATTATTATCTAATATGTAGTAAATGTGAAGATATCTTTACACTCACCATGACTTCAATGCAAAACGAAGGTTTCATAGCATTGTTTCAGATTTTATAAAAACACGTTTTCCAACAGGTTCTTTTTGCATTTCACATACGACAGTTGTGATCAGTTCCTATGAATGAATTAAATTCAGCATAGGCAATGATTATATAATTTTTTGATAGTTAAATTCTTGGGGTTTTTTGAGACTGCGACTTATCTGATGACCTGGGCTGGCTGTGCATAGCAACCCTCTCCTTGCCACAGAGAAATTTCCTTCTGAATAAACAATAGTTGAAAAAGTATGTGTTTTGCTCAGTTCGTGCTTTGCATCACAGTAAGGCATTCCTCAGATGTGGAAGACGATTAGGACTGTACAAGACCTCTGAGGTAATGATGGTTTCTATCATTAGCAATACAGAACGTTTCTAGTAAATGTTAACTTACTGTCTTTATGTCTCTGGGTTATTCCTTTCACTTTGTAATGAGTCCAGCACTAGACAAGAGGGATACGAATGCATAAAGGTGTTAAACAAATTGGCATCAACTGTGCATAGGATTTTTATGCTGTGGAACATCTGGATATGCCCTTTCACTCCCCTTTGGGGTATTTCAGCAGCATGAGTTACTTTATAAACATGAATGGTTTAATGCATTAGGCTGGCCATGCAATAATGGGGCTTAGTCAGCACTCATTCTCTCAGTTTGATTCTTCTTCCCTCCCTACACTACGTCTTTGCACTGAGCAGAAAGATTACCGGGCGCCCTCTGCAGCACACCCTGCTGTGTATTCTGTCTTGCATTGTCTTTGACTTGTTTCAGAACTCTGAAGGTCTTAGAAAACTGAAAAAGTACAGAAAGCGATTCTTCACGGAAATAAAAATGGCTTCCTGTGAAAAGACACCCCAGCTATAGCCGTATCGGTCAATAGATTTCCACTTTTCTGGTGACCTGGATGTCATTTAAAAACCTCACCTTTGGGGTGGCTGCAGCATTTTCCTGGTTCGTTTACTGACTTATGAATTAAAATCATTGACACATGTTAGTTTTATGTTTCAGGAAAGCTACTTCAGTCTTCTTTCTAAGTCCCCATTTTCGGCACTTCAGCATGTCTTTGTAACTTCTTTTCTAGCTCCCAAAGTGTCAGGCAGTGACATGTGACATGGCTGTGACTGTACTGGAGAAACCAAAACCATGTCAGCCTTTCCCCCACAGCAAGGGGTCAAGCTTCTTAAGGGAAGAACCAGCTCTTCTGAATCAGGCTTCTTTCTGGCCTGTTAGAAGTGCTGAATTCCCAATGCCAAATAGAGTTTGGTTGTAAGGATTCCTACCACACAGTTATTATACCAGTACTTGTGGTGCATCCTGGGAAATGGATTTTAAAAACCAGTGCTGTGGGCAAGGGTGTACTTATTTCTGTTCATCCTATGAGCCTTCAGTTTAGAAAAACTACTTATCAATTGGCTAGGTTTTCTATTGAGTTTTGAGAATTGCAATTATCATTTCTTTAAGTTTTTATGGTCCTTATTTAGATCTATATTTTTGTTAATCATTGTGTAATTATTTCCAAGCATGTAAGACAACTTACATAGCTATTCTTGTCGCTAAAAAGGTAGATAGATTTCATATTCTTTTGAAAAGTTCTACACATTTGGTTTGACTATTGAATGATAAAATTATTGCCTGTTCTCCGCTTTAATATAAAAGAAAAAATGTATTGATTAGAAACACTTGCTGTAATCGTGGTGTCCAGGTTATATAAATTATGATTAATGTGCAACCTTTAACTTGCTGTCAGCTGTGAAACATGTTTCGATATGACATTAATGGGCAATGTAACATCATGTCACTGAGAATCTAAGGTTTTGAAGCTCTGTTGCAATACTGACAATGAATTTCTCAATAACAGTCAACATGAACATTGTAACTGGCCTAACAGGGAGACTTCTGCTAAGCTGCAGGCTGCTGTGTTGAGAAAAAGAGGTTTTTAATGAAATGAATTTTCATGCTTATAAATTGCATTATTCATATTGTAGTTAAAAGCATCTCCATGCAGCTAGATCTGTGTGTAGTGCAAGCTTACAGATAAGGCAATCTTAAAACCATGTAAGTATTTAAAGTCTTAGGAAGAGAACACAAACTTATTGGATTTGGTATTGATACTGAATTCTTGTAGAAAGAAAACACCCGATGATTCTGTGGTGGAAATTATTTAAATTTGTTTGTGGGAACGAATGTTCTACTTTTTTTTCTGTTTTCCCTGATTCTTTCACAAATTCATGCATATATTCCAATATTTTATCTCTTACATAGAAGCAAGATCTGAAAACAGCATGTGAGTACAAATGAATCTTTTCAGAAAATGCAGAGAGACAGAGAGAAGAAGAGAGAACTTTGTGTTTTATAATTGCAAAGCCTCCGGAATGCAGATTAAAATGTACTTATATCAAGCCAAGCCTAACTTCTTTGGGAACATTTTATCTTTCAAAACTCCAAGCGAAATTCTTGGACATTCTCTTTAGCATCTCTGTGGAGACAAAATAATGTAAGACTTAGAAGCCCAGCACCTGGAGACAGACTTATTGGTTTTGTATCAAAGACTGGTTTGGAGAAAATTAATTAAGCCTTTCATGCTACTTGTACTGTCTTTTTCATTATTGGAATTTGCATTGAGATATTGCAGATTCACATGGAGTTGGAATAAATAAATCAGTGATTCCATGTACCCATTTCCCAGTCACATCTAACGCTGATATTTTACAAAATTATAGTGTATCACAATGATTTTAAAGTTGATACAATCTACTCATCTTGTTTGGCTTTCTCCAATTTCACTTCCACTCATTTCTGTGTGTTTGTGAATATTTAATAACCTGCAGATTTTTATCTAGCATACAGATTTTGGTATCAACCTTATTCAAAATGCTGAACAGATCCATCACCATAGGGATTCTTTTAAACCCCACTGACCGCTTCTGCCCCAAGCCTGACTTGCAAACGCTCACCTGTCTCCCATTTTCAAAATAGTATTACTTTTTAAAATGGTCTGTTGTTCAGTGTAAAACCCCTTGTGGCTAGCTTTCTTCTTCAAGCATTATTACTTGAAGAGTACTGTAACAGTTAACATAACATGACTCTCCAAACTGTTACACACGTCCAATCCCTTCCAATATCTGAA
The DNA here is from genome assembly GCA_004027295.1 of Dolichotis patagonum. Lineage (NCBI taxonomy): Eukaryota > Metazoa > Chordata > Mammalia > Rodentia > Caviidae > Dolichotis > Dolichotis patagonum. The sequence continues at coordinate 14,784 of PVJX010038017.1, forward strand.
CAGGATCGCTTAGTATGTTTATACCAAAGTTTGGCTACTGTTTTACACATTGAAAGGCATCGTTCTACTTCCAGTTTTAAGCTATCAAAAAAAAAAAAAAACTACTGTAAGTATGTGTGCACAAATTTTGTGTGAAAATTTGTTTTAATTTTTCTGTGATAAATACCATGAAGCAAATTTGTAGGCTGCACAATGTGGGAATCATTTATTTATATTTATAAGAAATTGTGCCATTTTTTCAGGCTTAACAGAAATGTTTTATACTTCTATCACTCGTGTACTAATGAGCCAGTTTTACAGTGTGCTTGACAGGATCTTGTGTTGTTTAAAATTTTAAAATTGAATTAAATTTATTTTGAAATTTTACATTAAAATATAAAATGTCTGCACATTAAAGGAGCACCATGTGATGCTTCAATACACGGACACATTGTGTAATGATTAAAATAATCTAACTTACTCTGGTTATTTTTAGGATTGAGCCTAAATTTTGGAATTTTGATCCTAAATTTTTTCTCTTAATGTTTTTCCCCCCAGAGTTTCGTCATTCTACGTATTATACTTAATTTCATGATTCCTTTTGGTTTGAGCTGTAACACAGCAAAGTCTTATTTTTGCATATGAATGTTTAAAGAATACACTAACATTTGTTAAAGGCTACTCTGCATTAAATTGTTTTATTTCTCTATCAAAATGCCCATATTTACATGTGCCTATTTTTATATTGTATATTCTTTTCCATTGATTTGTGGATCCATGCTCCCTTAATGATGTCTTGGTTACTGGGAAACTGCAGCACACTTTGATATCAGGTGGAATGGTACATCCCACTTATCTATCTTGGCTTGTTTAACTCTTTCAGTTCTTCTCTCTTTTCATTCAAATGCTAGAAAAATAGTGTGCCCAGAAAAAGTCTTATTGAACTGTAATATGAATTGCTTTAAACCTGCAGATCAATTTGGACATACCACAAAATTTGGAGAAAATCCACATCATGTTATATTGGTTTTCCAGTAAAAGCTTTCATATATCTCCATTTATTTATGGCTCTGTTTATTTTTTAATTAATATTCCAGACTTTTCAATAGTCATAAATTTTACATTATTTTAAAAATTTTATAGATAAACATTTCATTTTTGTCTCTAGGTGGTTATTGTTAGAGTGTAGAAAACTGGTCAGTTTTGGTGATCTTTGTTATCATAACACCTATTCAAGTCATTTAATACTTCAAGAAACTGGTCTGTAGGTTTTCTCTGAAATTTTTTGCACAATCATGTCATCTGAAAAAAAAGTCGAATTTATTTCTTCCATCCCAGTCTTACATCTTTTTACAATAACTTGAACTTCCAGTAATATTGAATTAGAGTATTAAGAACAGATATTTTTGCCTTGGCCTTCATTTTATCAAGAAAGCATTCAGTTTTTAATCACTAAGCATGACATTAAATATAGTTATTTATATTAAATCTTTTCAAGCTGAGGTAATTTCTCTCAAACTCTAAGTATTTGAGACTTTGTATCACAAACATGTTGAATATTACCAAATGCTTGCCTATACCAGTAACTGCAGTCATACTGATTTTTGGTTTTGGCACACTGAAGCGGAATGGAAGATGGAGGCATGTTGGAATGGGCCTGGAAGCAACCCTGATGATTTTGTAAATGCACCACTTGATTGTGGTGTGTTTTTAAAAGATGTCTATGGATTTCATTTGTTCATGTTTTGTGGAGAAGTTTTGTACTTAAGTTCCAGGTAGATGTAATTCTCTTTATATCCCGTGTGTGTGTGTGTGTGTGTGT
>PVJX010038018.1:0-16585 GCA_004027295.1 Dolichotis patagonum
CTTTCTTGTGATCTGCTTTGCTCTGTTTTGTTGTGTTTAATTTTACCCTTTTGATATAATTACATGTATATTTGAGTGGGTAAGATGGATGACCATATTGCTGTTTTTGTCAGATCGTGGAGCAGAGCTGTTAACAGTCTCACTGTTTGAATGACTGACTACTTTATATGTTTTAACTTTGTAATTTGAACAACTATTTCCAAGAAGTTAGTATGTAATTTGTCAAGTAATAATTTCTTAGGGGTTTTTTTGGTGTTGTTTTTTTCCTTTTTTCCTTGGAATACTGTATTGTCACTACCCTTTATTCTGTTTTGTTTTGTTTTTTTCTCTCTAAATAAAATTATTAAAAAAATTTTTTTTGAGTATTTTCATTTTAACTATACCTACTTCCAATCATAAATCTGGAGTGTCTATTTTTTTTGTAGTTTTCATTTTTCTTTTTGCGCAATGTTTTGTAATTTTGATTGTACAACTCTTAAACTTCCTTTGTTAAAGTTTTCGTAAGCTAATAGCATTGTTTACTCAATTTCCATTTTGGAAATTGTGTTATTAGTGCATATATGTACAAGTAATTTTCACATTGAATTTGTAGCAGTGCTAAATTCATTCATTATTTCTATTAACTTTTGTGGACTGAAAGTTATATGTAGCACACTCATATAATGAAAAGCTATTCAGCAACAGAATATGCCATAATGTAGCACAGGCTTCTTAATTCCAAAGATAAAAGGTTTAGACACAAAGGCCAACAAGGTTATTGAACCTAATTCAATGTGTGGTACAAAATCAATGTTCTATATGTATTTCTTTATTTTAATTAATATAAATGACAACATTTGGCTTGTTCTGTTTAACATTGTACACATGGTAACCTTTAAACAATTAAAACAAAAATACAGATGAAGAAAAAGTGATGAAGGTTTTACTTTTTTGTGCATCCTCATGTTTGTTTTTCTGTTTTTTAAGTGTGTACTATTCTGAGGGCTGTAACACGGCAGTTGTGTTAGTCAGCTTTCCATTCCTGTGACAAAATACCTGAGAAAATCAATTTAAAGCATGAAAGATGGATTTTAGCTCACAGATTCAGAAGAGTCAGTCCACGGGTGGCTGACCCTCTTGTGTTTGGGGTGTTTGTAACAAAAGTCATGGCAAAGAGTATGTGGTGCAGCAGAAGTCTCCAGGGCAGCAGGAAACAGAGAGGACAGCTGGTTTCCCAAAGCCCCCTCTGAGACCACACCCCCACGACAGCGCTTCCCCCAGGTCTCCACCCCAGAGGCTCCAGCACGCCCTGACAGAGCCAAGAGCTGCAGGATGCATGGCCCTTAGATCCAAAGCACAACATTCATACTGAAGCGACAGGAAGTATGGTTAGAGTGTAAAATGACACTGAGAACAAGAAATTCCACATGAATCCACTGCTTCTTTTAGAAAATCCTGCCCATAAAATTTTGCTGTCAAAAAAATGAAATTCAGTAACAGCCTTGGGGACCTCTAAAGGCTAAAGTCCCATATATTATGCTTTCTTAATTAGGTAATCAAAGATAAATGTGCAAAGATAAATATGGACCTCAGAAGGACTGCATTAAAGTGCTATGAGTGCCAAGAACCACCCTCTCTCTTCTCAGAAGGTACCGCTTTCGTGTACTTTCTGTGACCATAAAAGCACCCCTTATAACAGCAGAAAACTTACATGACCCAGCAAAAGAGATTTCCTGTAAAAACAGCCATTGCTAAAATGCTATGAACCCTTGGAAAGATATTCTGCATTTTATTTAAAATATAATTGTAAACCATTATAAACCAAAAATGATCAACGTTATCATCCTCTCAAATACAAAGCTCAAGGTCCACGAAGCAGTGCTGGATTATCCAGGTGACACTGGGCTTCTGATGTCCCCACTGAGATGTGAGACATTGTGACCCAAGAAGCCAAGAGAAACCAACTTCAGGCGAGTAGTTCAGGACTTTTGGGAATTAACGTGGAAACAAAATTCTAGAACCATAGCTCATAAGAAGTTTCAGGAATTTCAACTACTGTCTGATGCAAGGGGGAAAAGTGTATTCTGAAAAAAATCAACATGGAATCCTCCCTCTGCCTCTCAGTAAATAATTTATAGTAAATTTTAAGCCTAATCTTATGTTTCTTCATCTGTTAAAAAAATAGGAATAATGTTAGTTACGTTGTACAATGTCAAGAACCTACTACTTTACCCAACAGAGCAAATACTTTCACTCTGGAGTTTTTATTGCTTTATTCTTATTCTAAATGTGACAGTTTTCAGGGAGCTTCTGCCAAGTACTAGGTACACAATCCTGACTTAGCAAATAATAATGCTGGCCATGATCGCGCTGGGATGGACAGACAGCCACTGTTCTTCACCAGAATGTCCTTGTGCACAGCTCAATATTGGCTCTCAACAGTAGCTCACACTTTAACGCCACAGTCTCCCAATAATAAATGTTACTACTTTCCTAACGTACCCCGAGGTATTAGAAGAAAAACGCAGTATACTTCCAAATGTAAACAAAATTATTGGGTTTAAATAAAAGGAAAAAGCTTCCATTTTCAAACCAAACCCATTCCAGAACTCAGAGCAAAGTAGGTATTCATTTAAACTAGAAGTCTCCTATTTCGCCTGTGTCATCTAGCAGGAAGGCCCAAGGGACACTTCCCCAAATTAGTCACTAGAGCGGAACCCTGAGAAGTACTCTGAGTAGTCAGAATCCAGCTCCATCAGTCTCCAGCTCTTACATTTAATAAACCTTCTAGCCAGATTCTGCACCACCAATATAATGAGGAGTGTCCTATGGACACCAAATGAAGCTTGATTCATAATCCAGCAGCAGCACTGAATGTGGCAGATGGTGTCTTAGTCACTTTCTTGTTAATGGGATACGATTCCCAGCACCCACCCCTTAAAGGAAGGAAGCTTTATTTTGGCTTACGGGTTGTAGAGGTTTTTTAGTCCACAGTCTACTGGCTTCCAGGCAGGCCAGTACAGCGGGGAAGACATCACAAAGAAATAGCTGCCCGCAGCCTGGCAGACAGGAAACAGAGGAAAAGAGGAGCTGGGGAGGAGATAACTCCTTCCGGACCGCACCCCAGGAACCTCGGCTTGTCTCCACACAAGGTAGGCTGGAAGCCCCATAACCCAATCACCTTTCAGACCCACCTCCAGGAACACACAACTTTGGGAGGCATTTTAGATCTACATGGCAGCAGACGGCAGAGGCCCCCAGAAGAAGCCTTCAGGGGAGCTGCTGAGCAGGCAGAGCAGTACTGTTATCCCGTTGCCTGTGTGTGGAGCGAGAGGGCTGTAAAATCATCTGCCACTCTTCTCACAGGCCCCGTCGGATTTACACACTTAATTTTAAGCAGGAAGTCTTTGGGGACTTTTAGCCTTGGTTCTCTTAACACTCTGTGCACCATCTACATAAAACGGGGCAGGAAGAAGGTGTGCTCTTCCCTTTTACATTCCTAGAGGAGAAAGCAAAGACTATTTCTCCAGTCGACCCTATGGAGGACTCAATTTAATTTGGAATTTAACATTATTCTCTGCCACTGCGTTATGTATTTCTTCAAATAAGGTGCACAGAGCATAAAGGACTGTGCGGCTGTGCCAGCCTGCACACTGGCAGGAGTGACGTCTCAGGCACTTCAGGAGGATTCTGCCGCCAACGCCCACCCCCTGGGTCACCACAAGGACAGCAGTGTCAGCAGGTACGAGGCCAGGCCACCGGCCACTCACAGCTCCAGCCAGACTCCAGGGCCTAGACGCCCTTCTAGACTGTTCTTGGTGGTAAAGTGAAGTGTCTTGTGCAGTGAGTCCAGGAGGACTGTTACTCTCGGCAGAAGGTATACAAAAGCCTTTCTTCTGCTGGGAGACAAGGTTAGAGGATGAGGAACCCTTCACCTGGGCTGTGGGTTCAAACATGGTTCACCCCAAAAGAAAGGGTAATAAGACACAAAGAAGAGGAAGATAAACAATGCAAATACTGTCAGCGTTAATAACATGACTGATTTTTATTATTGCTTTACTTCGGGTAGCACAAACTTCTATGAGACTTAACATGAGTTTATGCTTCAGAAAATACCAACATGGGTGAGCACTGACTTCAAAATGAAGAGGTGTGCAGAACTAATTGGTCCCCCAAATTTTCCAAGTTTATGGTGACTGCTTTTTAATGGACTAAGTAATGCCAATTTTTTACAGTGAAACAATTCTTTGTTATCAAGATCTCATTGAGAAAACACTAGACTGAAATATGAGACAAACTGTATTCACGAGGAAACGTTTAATTTCAAGTAAAATTTACAAAAGTAAAAAGCTAGACACAAATGTTAAACTGGTGTTGATTAAGACAGTTATTTGTCTCGATAAAGTAGAATAAAATATATAGCCATTAAAATGTTATTTACAAAGTTTCAATTCACATGGATAAATATTCATGAAAAGTTAAATAATGAAAGAAATGTAAAATAGAAAAATCAGCATTGAAGGAGGGCTGAGTTATTTTGTCAGAAAAAGTGGGAGATTTGTTTTCTTTCCTTCCAGAGAAAAATGGGGTCAGCAGCAAGAGCCCTGCAGCTGAGGAAATCCCGGCAGGGGGAAGATAAGGGCCCCTGATATTCTGTCTGGGGTTACACCCGCCAAAGAAACCCAGGCCTTCACTGTGCATCTGCTGGGCAGATTCTTCCTATGTGAGAGGAGTTAAGGACAAACCCAGAGAGGGACAAAACTCATCTATGGGTGGGCGCCCGGGTGGACCTAAAGACTGCAGACCATCATCGGCTGGGCAGTACATCGGAACCGGACCTGACCCGAGGAGGGCCCCAGCTTTTAAAGGGTGCTAGACCAAAGCCTCATGGTGATGCTTTTAACAAATGCTCAGTTTCCCCCTACTCTGGCACCAATCTGAGAGACTTTCAAATCATTCTTTCATGGAAATTATCACTTTGATAAGTGAAGAAAAAAGGCTGCACTGAAATATAGTCAGTGGCTTCAGTAACCACACAAAAAGACAGTTTGTAATCTGTTAAAGGCACTTGGTAATCTCCACACCCACGGGTCGGGGCCAGCTCTCAGGTAGGTCATTTGGTTATAAAGAGCCTAAAAAAGAACAAGCAAAGAGAAGACGACCTAGACTCAGGAAGTAAAGTTCAGCATGAAGGAAATCGGGCAGAACACAGCTGAGCGTCTCCAAGGGAGACAGAGAAATCTCGGAGCTACTGACAGACTTCGGTAGAGCTGACCCAGTGGTACGGCCATTTTGTAAACACCCCAGTCACAGAATGTCTACTGAGAAAGGCCCCATAGTCAAGGAATAAAAAATACAGTGAAAATTTAGATTTTTAAAAACTTATTAGAGTAAAAGACACATTGCTGTGAATCCCCATCAGAATGTACTCCCTCACTTTGCACACTCTTGTCCCACAATTCTTGTCACTTTCTAAAGCAATTCTAGAAGTCCTCTTCTGTGGCTGCTGTCCTGGTTACTTTTCTTTCATTGTTAACACAAAATATCTGACACCCAAAGTGAAGCAAGGAAAGGTATATGTAGCTTAGAGTTTTGGGAGGTTTCAGTGCATACTCAGCTGGCTGCAAGGCAGTGTGGCCTGGCTAAAAGGCGGCCATTCATAGCAGCTGCAAGCGATGAGAAGGAAAGCACAAAAGAGGGGGAAGCACACCTCCTTCCCTCATTTATATTGTGTGTCTGCTCTGCCCTTGGGCAGGTGCAGAACCCATATCGCCAATCCAAGCACTAGACAACAAACCAATCACAAATGCTGGATTCAGCTGCCTCCATGACTGCATGAGGCTTGGGGGGACATCCAAACACAAATCAAGACAACTGCCTTTACAAGATATGATTAAAAAACATGGCGAATGCTTGTGCTCTATACCGTCCCCTGGAAAGAAGACTCACAAAAGCTTGACTGTTCATCCTCACCCATCTGATTCACTGGATCCAGCACCATGTCACTTCCAGCTCTTCCCAAAGTCAAAGTGATTCACTTGCCATAGGCCCAGAGACAACTGACCCAACTGATCAAGGACGGAAGCCTCTGAAACTGTGAGCTGAAGTAAACTTTTCCTCTTTTGCCTGATTTTCTCAGGTATTTGGTCACAGTCATAGCAACAGAAGGCTAACAACAGCCCTGTAAGATGGATAAGAGTATTATTTAGATTAATAGGTAGCAGAGCAGATCATCTTGCCTCATGAGATGAAATTCTAACCTCATCATTTATGGAGCCAAGATATTTTCATTTCTCCACTTGAATATAAACTTTGAACTTCACCTCATGAGCAAAAGATACACTATAACTAATACATTCTATTTAACATTTATATAGTAATACATTTATTCACTCAGAGAGCTAAATGTCAGTGCTTTTCAGGATGAAAACAAGAAACAAATGTAAAGCAAGAAATGTAAACATACCAAATATTATGGTTTATACAGTGTCAACTTGAGAAGTTTAGAAGTTTAACCAAGAGACTCAGCAGCCAGCCAGGATCCTCACTTTGTAAATATCCTGAGCCTGTGCAAGAGGAGGGCACAGAGAGGGTGTGAGTGCTACACTCGCCCTGGTTGGGGGTGGCCTGCTTACAGTATAAGGGAGGAGAAGAGGCTTGTTCTCCTCGCTTTTGCTCTGGCTGCTTTTGCTGGCTGCTGCCTTGAAGTGTGGCCCCAGTGCCATGCCACCCTGCCTTGGAGCCAGCTGAGTATGAACTGAAAACTCCACAAACAGTGAGCTAAATAAACCTTTCCTTTCCTCATTTTAGGTGTCAGATATTTTGTCTCAGCAATGAGAGAAAAGCAACCAAGACAATGAGTAGCCTGTACTGTTCTGTGAATTACCTGCATGTTCCGGGTGCATGGTCACTATCAATATCTATTGCTCAACTGATTTCAGTTGTATTTAACATTAGTTGATTTGAAATGATATATATTTGGTGGAGTTGCTGGAGACAGAAAAAAAGAAGAGTTTGAAAGGAAAATATTTTAACAGTGAGATATCCCAAAGTAAAAGCATAATTCTAGAAAGTACTTAGGCTGTGATGTGACTCCTCATTTCAGATGGTTACAGCTCCCTCTGCTGAGTAAAGTTTGCATCTCACAATTTTCTCCAAAATCATACAGGTGATATACTCCATAGGTACTAAGTTACAATGAGATGAGAGTAAATTCTCGGGTGCTGCTACCCAGTAGAGAGGCTAAAGATGACAGTAGCATACTGTGCATTTCAAAAAGCTAGGAAAAGGTTTCACATATTTCACCATAAGGAAAAGATAAATGTGTGAGGAGATGGATAAATCCAACCTGATTTAAACAACGCACACTGTATACAAGTGTCAGGACACTGCCCTGTGGGCATGCTCTCTTAAAGCCAAAGTTTAGAGTAGCCCATCTGATTTCTTGAACGTCTGCCCAAGTTGAATTTACTTCGCCTCAGAAACCGTTCCAATACCAAAGTTATCTTTTTGTAATGTGAAAATTCCACTTTTGGAAGCAAACAAGGAATGTGAGAGTTAGGTGTCTTGGACTAAGCCACCAGTGACAGGGCCTACTACTTCAGAAGCACCAGCCCTGAGAGGTGATCTGCGCAGTAACAAACACAGTACCATAAAACATCTTTCCTTCACTGTCATGTGGCAATTTCTAATTTTCACCAGACTGAGACACATAAGTATAACCCCCAAGTCTCCCTCTGGACCTTTCTAGATCCTCGATGACGCGTCTGTTCTGCAGAGCCCTTTCCCAGTGCGCTTTCCAGAGGCATCGCCCTCTGCACGCTGTGCTCCCACGTTCTCTGCCACGTCCTCCTCCAGTGGCAAGGCCCACAAATGTGCACCCCCGCTAAGGCACCTTGGGGCCAGGGGACCCTGTGGGTGTCTACATCGAGCAGACAGAGCCACCCTGACCATGGTCACCGTACTCATGCTACTCTTTCCTTCTAATATATGGCAGGTTTTCTTTCTTCTGGGAAACAAAAGCTTCACAATGAGCAGAGAGCCCGCCCTGGTGTGTAGTATCTTTTCATTGCCATCACCCCAGTGCCCAAGCTAGTGCTCATGGCAGTTGCTCCATGGTGTAGGTTGAATACATGGACCTGCTATGGTTGTTCAGTAGAGAGGCAACGCACTCACCTCACTGAGGGGTAGAACTTACATTTTCTTCCCTTGAATCTGGGCCGCCTACGTGACCCTGACCCTGTGGCAGAAATGTCCCTGCAACAGTTCCAGGCCTAGGCTTGCTGAGAGCTGGCAGTTCTTCTTCCACTCCTCTGAGGACTGCTGTGCCTGCCTGCCTCCTCCTCCAGGTGGAAGCCCCAGTTCCATGGACAAACCAGCCCAGCAGAGTGTCCCACCAAGCGCCAGGACCAACGGTCAGGTTACAGTGCGCCATGTTGTATGTGCCAGCCCAAGCGAACCTTCCAGTGACTACAATTCCAGAAAGTAGCTCAGGGACCAGAACTGTCCTGTTAAACCCAAGATGAAAAAATAAAACGGTCGTTGTGTTCTGACAGTGTGTGTTAGGTAGTTTGTTATCCAGCATCAGGTAACTGTTATAACTAGATCCTGCTGTATCCATGCCAGTCACCACAAAAAACATCAAGCAAGTTTGAAAAGATTTGTCTAGGGAACTAACTATTCATCTCAAGGAAGGAAAATACATTCTTATGAGTGGCATTTCCTCATAAGACCGGATTTCCACAAGAAGTCAAAAGTGATTTAGGACTCTGAAATAAAAATGTGTTCAAGGGAAATTTGGGGAAGTTTTGCTAAATTGGTGGAGTGTGAAAGCTCATCACCAGATGAAATTTAGCTCCTAGAGGTGGCAGGGTAGGCTCCAGAGTGGGCAGAGCTGGGAGCATAGAAGAAGCACAGAAGCAAGAGGCGAGAATGTCAGCTCCTCTGACAGCTTGGCAGGGCGCAGGCTCTGGGAAGGAAAGAGAAACCAGGAAAGAGGATTAGAAATAGATTGGGAAACCAATAGTTGTATTTGTTTCATGGTCAGAAGCGAGCCTAGATCTTTTTAAAAACTTTTATTGAGTTTTTCCTAATTGATTATAAATATTACATGTAAGCAAGGTAAGCAGAAGGTTTTTAATCATAAAGGAGAAAATAAAATCACTCTAAATTCCACTACGTGGCCAGGCTTACTGTTCATCTTTTCTTCTTGTGTCTCCTTTGTGGACATTCAGTATTTGTGCAGCTGGAAATTTGAGACAGAGACAATATCTGTATTGACACTTCCACTAACATTCATTTCATGGTTATTTACTTTGAGAAATTTTTGAAGATAGAGTCATAATACTTACATAAAATACTTATATATTAATACTTATATAAAATACCTGTATGAAAATATTTTAATCTCTCCAGCAGATACCTTACTGGCAAATATTTACACAGTTTCCAAACTCGGGCATAGTTATTATATAAACACCAATTATGCATTTACCTGTATTATGTCATAACTTCCACTGAATACCATATTGGTCAACTTCAGGTCCCTACAGGGGAGTACCAGAAACACTTAACATATAGAGAGAAAATGCTTATTTTGGCTCACAATTCTGGAGATTCCACTGTAAGATCAGACAGCACCATTACTTTGAGCCTCTGCTGAAGGTGACCCATCATGTATGGCAGAGGGTCAGTCACAGAGCCCAGGAAAGTGAGAGAACGATGCTGGGGTCCAGAAGTCCCTCTTGAGGACACATCGCAAATAACCGCAGGATCAGCACATAGGCCTCAGCTCTCTGCTAACAGGGCTGCTCTGGAGACTTATGCTCAGTCTTAACACATGAACTTCTGAGGAACACTCATCCAAACCACAGCACTCTCCCTTGGCTTCTAACTGTTCATGTTCATATCACATTGTGAAAGGCATTCATTCTATCATCGGGGGCCCCCAAAGTCAACCCTTCCAGCACTGCTCAAAGATCCAAGTCCAAAGCGTCCTCTTAGATTCAAAGCAAACTCGCGCATGAAGCCCTGTGAACAGTTCTAAATGGCAAGCTGCGTCACGGAACTAACACAGGGTGGGCATGTCTAATCTACTCTGAGGAACACGACTACAGGAGGGAAGGGTCGACCGAAGGCTAGTCTGAAAGCTGGCAGTGCAGAAGTGAGATCTGAGAGCTCCAGGCCCCAGGCACCATTGCCAGGCTGTGAGCTCCCGGAGCTTGGGCAGCCCATGTGGCCGCGTTTCCAGGCTGGCTTGGTCCACAGCCTGCAGCCTTCCTTGACAGGTCTTGGGCCGCGCCAGCAACTCTGCCTCCCTGACTTTTAGTGTCACCCCCACTGCTGTCCTGTGCATGGCCACCTCAGGGGCTTCTGACCTCACAGGAGCTCTGACCTCACAGCATGCTTCCTGACAACCCAGACCAGCTCTAAATTTGCAGAAGCTCCCAAGACCCCACAACACTTGCATCCTACATGTCTTCAAAATCGGCATCGGGGGACAATGCTAATGTCCGGAGCTGTACCTGGGCCCACCCGAGCCACATCTGCAGCGCCCGGGACCATGATGCCACTGCGCACAGGGAAACAAATCCCAGCAAAAGAACCTGAGGAGGTCCTGACTGAGCAGGGTGCCCGGGGGCTGCTCCTCTGAAGAAGCTTTGAAGACAGTTTGCATTACCACAGCTCAGAGCCCGTGACCTCTGCAGTGCCCTTGCAGACTTCTGGGGCAGCCTTGCGCGTCTCTGCTGACGCGAAGCACTTGGCTGCTTTTTCTCAGAGGAAAGACTCCTCCTGTGTGTCATCTTTACACCACTTCCTTCCTGACCAAACCGAGTTTTTCCAATCTTTCCACTCTGTTCCTTTTGCTCCTGATTCTCATTATAAAACTAACCAAAAGAAGCCAATAATCCTAATGACACAAACTAATTTGTGGCCTTTATTTGCCTTTGCCAGATAAACTAATCCATTTATTCTAAGCTTAGCATCTCTCAAAGTACCAGAAAATGGATAAAATGTATATAAATGGTCTCTAGCTCCATTCCCAACCAAATTCTCATTTCCCTCTGAAACTTCACTGGCCTGGCCTTTCTGTCTCCACTCCTGTCAGCTTTTTTCAGGGTATCTGAGCCCTCTCCAGAATCACCAGTTCACATTCTACCTGGTGTTTTAAACTTTGGCTGCTTGCTCTTCAAACTCTTCCAAACTCCTGCCATAAAGTGATTCCAAAGGCTCCTCCACAGTTTCCAGTATACTTACAGCCGCAGTTGACCCATCCTCAGTAACAGTTCTCTATGTCAGTCCATTTTACATTAGTATAATGAAGGCCCGAGACAGTGAATTTATGAAAGGAAAGGTTAGGCCCATGATTCCAGAGGCTCCAGCCCATGGCTGGTGGACCCTACAATTTTGGACCTCCGTGGAAGACAGCACTTCCTTAGTAGAAGGACAGCCTGTAGAAAACCACTTACACAGTGAACCAGGAAGCAAGGACGATGCTGGGGTCACGCGGTCCCCTTTAGAGACAAACCCTTCCATAAGGCCTAAACCCCTGAAAATCCCCTCATTTCCACCGAGTGTCACCCTGGGGTGCCGCCCTTAACACAGAGACATCTGAGGGACCTCAGCCAAACCACAACTCCTTCACAGAGGGTTTCAAAAGAATCTGCCCTATGAAAGGTTCCCCCACAATGATTTGATTAAGACTATTGCTAATTACATCACACAGCTCATATTTGTGAAGAAAAACTTCTTTTTGAAATGAGGACAAAAACATCTTTTTTCTTATAAGATGCTGTAAATCATTAAATTAAACACAAGTTATTTGTTTTGTTTGCTTGACATTTTTTTGTGCTTTGTTTTGTTTTTTAGCTTTTATTAGTACACGTTCGCAGTATCGTCACTGCGGGGGGCTGGTACATGTGCACCACACATTTCAGTTCCTTTATTTTCCTCCTGTTATTTTTTCAGCATCAGATTAATTTATTCTTATAAGAATTTAGAAAGTTAATTATAATATATACAGATTGAAAGTCAGACTAATAGTCCAAAAACCATACAAAACATGAAAGACAATTGTACTAAGTCAAGGTATATTTGAAATACACAATCCACACTGGATTATAATACTTTTTTTTCCTTTTTCTCTATTATCCATCATACACACACACAAACACACACACACACACACACACACACACTGAGTTTTTTTTAATCTAAGAGAAACCATGAGATATTTAAGCTTGTGTGTCAGAGTTACAGTACGTCGTTTAACATTATGGTCTCAAAGTGCATCCATTTACCTGCAAATGATGCAAGTTTATCCTGTTATATGACACAGTCATACTCAGTTGTGTATAAATAACACCAATGGGTCAAAGATCTAAACACTAGGACAGAAACAATCTGTTGGAAGATGAAGTAGATAAAACTCTGGAAGAGAGAGGTACAGACAAAGACCTTCTGAACAAAATCTCAGCTGCACAAAAAATAATAGCAAGGATCAATAAATGAGGTCATATCAAATTAAAAGGCTTCTGCACATCAAAGGAAACCACTAAGAGTGAAGAGGCAACCTACAGAATGAGAAAAAAATTCCAGCTATTCTTTCAGGATGAACGTCTAAAATATATAAAGAACTCAGAAAAATTAGATTCCCTAAATTTAAAGACCCAATTAAAAACGGGCATCTGAAATGAATAGATACTTCTCAGCTGAAGAAACAGAAATAGCCAATAAATAAATGAAAAAATGTGCACTGACAGTTCAAGATATCCAAATTAAAGCAACATGGAGATCCCCACCTCATTCCAGATAGAATAGCTACAGTCAAGAAATCAATGAGTAGCAAATGCTGGTGAGGCCGTGGGGAGATAGGAACCCTTGTCCACTTGGTGGGAGTGTGGACTGGTACAACCACTATGGAAAATTAGTGTGGACTCAAAAGACTAAAAGTAGAAATTCCATTTGACCCAGCTATTCCCCTTCTAGTTCTCTTCCCCAGACAGCTGAGACATCACCCTACAGTGATCCATGCACACTCATGTTTATAGCAGCACAGTTCACAGTAGCTAAATCTTGGAAACAGCCTATATGTACATCAACAGATGAATGGATAAACAAAATGTGGCATCGTGATTGAAATCTCACAAGCAAGCATATGGTTCTTTTCTCTTTGCCCCAATTTCTTGATTTATTATTTATGTAATATTTCTATAGCCTTGGTAACTTCATCAATAAAGTTAATCCTTTTTGGTAAAAACCAGTTTACAAATAAATAAATGAAAAACTGAAAGGAATATTATTTCATCCACTTAAGAATAGCTGAGTAAAACAAAATAGTGATGCAATAGAATGAGGTATCATGCAAACTTTAGAATGAGAATCAAAAAACAAATTGATACATGAAAATATCAGCAATGTTTACAATTATATGCATATTCTCAAATAGTAAGAGTAGTCATAGAAATTGAATAAATGATCAGGGGCAAACCCTGAAAACTGTATTTACTTTCTCAAATCATAGCCATACAAGAAAAATAGGATTTCAAATATTTATTGAATGAATAAGAAAAAGTTTAATTATTTAAGGGAAGGCAAGTGTAGCTTGCACACCTTCCTTTATGGGGAAAGACTCAGGCAAGGAGGGTAAAAACTGAACAGGACTCCAAAGGAAATCAAAATGAGAATAAAATAAATGATACAAACATTTCACAACTGATCAGGACTGTAGACACGGTGCATCTCAAGGTAGAGTAACAAATGTCGTGAATGTTCTTTCTAAAAATAGCATGTATAAGGACATACGCTGTACTGAATACTTGATTTCCAGGAAGTGCAAAACATTTCTCATAAAATCATTAATGACCATAGTTTAAGGGGGTACGTTACCTCCACAGGGTATCTGGTCGGCTTTCTCTGCAGATTTCAGGAAGGTTTTAGGGCTGAGTGAGAAACTGCAGAGTAGAAACACTTCTGGCGAGAATCATACTGGACCTGCCCCAAGAACTGCTTAAAGTAAACATTAAACGCAAAGTCTATTTATGTGTCTTCTATATGCAAAACAGTTTCTAAAGAATTAGACTTCTTTACATTTCAAGTATCAACACATCATGTATGCAAAATGCCATATTGTCTGGAGGCAAGAGTCTCAATTCAGCTAACACTTACAAATTAATATAAATACCTCTCTTCTCTAAAACTATCTAGTGGAAAATTAACTGGAGACATTGAAAGATTATTTCTAACAGCTACTACATCTGAAATTAATGAAATAGGAGAAAAGGGAGTATATGAGAGGTATGATAAAAATACAGTGAAGGTTTAAATTTCAAACATTTATTACAGTAAAAGACACATTAGCAGGCTGGGGATTTAGCTCAGCGGCATAAGCGCCTGCCTGGCAAGCACAAGGTCATGTGTTCAATCACCAGTACCAAAAAAAAAAAAAATTAGAAGAAGGAGAAGAAAAGACACATTGCCATTAATCCCCTGCGAAACACTTCCTCTCAGTCTGAGCGCCTTCCCCATCATTCGTGTTGGTTTCTGAAGCAGTTCCGGAAGTCCTCTTTCCTGAGTGTCTTTAGTTGTGTTTTTTTGGCTGCTGGATGTCTTAAACTGATTCAAATGCTTTACCTTTCAAGATCATTTTCACTTAAGGGAAGAGACACAAGTTACATACTGCCATTTCTGGTGAATAGGGACATGAGGACCACTGCACTGTCCTAGCTGACAGAAGTTTTGTGCCGGGAGTGATGTGTACACAGCACATTGCCATGATGTAGGATAAAACCAAATGCACATGTCTTGGGCTGTGTGCTATGCACATTATTTCTACAAAATAAAAACACTGAAGTGTGCACTTACCCACTCTCCTCACAGTGTCTGGTGCCATGGGACTTCTGCCACCTTCCCAAAGTCAAAGTGATAATGACAGGGAATGTCTTGAATCAACACAGGACATCAAGGCAAGAATGCAAACACCACTGAAGACACCCAAGAAAGACGACATCCATAGATGCTTCAGAAAGTGCCAAGGACAATGGGCTGAATGTGTTCAAAGAAAGGGGCAGGATTTGGAAGGTGATTGATGGCATCGTTTTCTGCTATCATAAGCATGTTTTATTTAATCGCTCACAATGTTATTTGATCACACCATGGATATTGGATGGTATTTCCTATCAGATTTGGGCAACACCACGGAAAGGACGTGAATATCAATACCAGCTGTCCTGGCTTCCATCTTTATCTCACAGATCTAGAAAATAAGCAAACCTGGTGTGTACGCCTACATTTTTCTAATCTCCCAAAGCAACAGTAGCTTGTTTTATGAAAGGGGAAACTGAAACAAGCTTATTCATTTCCAGGATTTCAAGGCACATAAGTGACTGAGGCAGAATGCTGTTCCCAAACCGGTGAACAGTAGCAAGAATTCTCCAGGGTCTGAGGTTTTAACCTGCCATGGTTTCACATATGTTAGCTGAAGACATAAATCGCCTAAGTCAGTGACAAAGGGCTGTATTATTCCCTCAGAAAACAAGCTGCCTCAGATTTACATCAATTCTTCTTTGTCCCACAGTTCCATGGCCACAGTGCAAAGGGGCCAAAGCAACCTTTGTGATAAGGTTTATGAATCTCGGTTATATCAAGTGTGATGCCAGCTGACACAGTCACCCTGTGCCCGTCTGAAAATATAGCATGTCTTATCTTGATTAGGAAGCAAACCTGGGTTCTGCCCTAAGGATGCTCCATAAACCGTAGGACGACAGGCAAACACCTTACAAAGGCAGCCTGGAGCATACCCTGTCATAGTCACACAGCGAGGTTGTGGAGACTTTCCCCACTAGCAGCATCTGAGAAGCAATCCCGAAAAGGCAGATTTCCACAGCACCTACTGCACAGGCTGAGGGAAGCCCATGCTGGTGCCGCCCAGTTGTGCTCAGCGGGTGTTTGCAAACAGTCACTAACCAGCCTCACTAAAACTCAGCTCCTCGGGACCAGCCAGTAAGGGTCACAGCACAGGGAGGAGACTGGTCCCTCAGTGGAGGAGACTGACAAAATTAGGTGAGGTGTTATAAGCACCAAAGCAAGTAGACAATGCTTAGGGCAGAAACGCTCCCCAGACAGGAGAATCCAAACAGAAAACTCATCGTATGGATAAAACCATAGACAAACTCTATTTAACTTACAACTCAGGAAGTTAGGTTCCAACACCAGGGCAGAATAATAAAGATAATGCTTCTCTCTCAGGAAAATGTTGTGCAGTCCAGTTTCAGGCACCCAATACTCAGATTATGGATTAGAAGCTGTTAATACACTTCTTGCACAGATGAGGATTAGCTGGAGCCGGGCATGGTGCCTGTAATCCCAGCACTGGGGAAGCTGAGGCAGGAAGATCCCCCACAAATTCAAGGCCAGTCTGCACTACATTTTGAGTCCAGGTCAGCCTAAGCTACATAGCAAGAACCTGCCTTAAAAAATAAAAAAGATTAGCTGGAAAGATCAGCAGGGTTGGTCCCTATGCTTGAAAGATATGTGAGTTCGGGGGACAGAGACAAAGGGAGGTCAAAATTGGCAGGGAAAAGACAGAAAGAACACAATGGAGAAATCA